>BSBK01010759.1:2500-95319 GCA_027943335.1 Chamaecyparis obtusa | reverse complement strand
TAAAGTGGATCTACTAGGATGGTAACAAATGTAGAATTGGCCATGAAGGTCAAAGACCAGGATGAAGAAAATAGGTAGTTGAGGGAAATATTAGACCAACTAGCCAAGAAGTTGGAAGTAGTAGAAGATAGAATAGAGGAGGTAAATGAGAGAATAGATGAGAAGAAAGGGAAGGATAAGTCAGTGGAAGATGAAGTACCTGAACCTAATCTAGTGGTGGAGCAAGAACCTTTCCTAAAATCCTTGAAGGCCCTAAGTAGAAAAGCATTAGATGTGTACCACTTTATAGTGAAAAGATAGAACATGAATCAGTCATTGATTGGATTGAAGGAATGTAGAATCACTTTGAATGTGATGGAATTAGTGAAGCTCAAAAGGTGAGAGTAGCCAAGTGAAGACTTAGAGGCTCTTCTCTTACATGGTGGAAGCTTGTCCAAACAAAGAGGGAAAAAGAAGGGAAAAAACCCATAGCTACATGGAGAGGGAATTGTGGCCAAGGTTATAGAAGCTTATATACCAGATGATTATGAAATCCAGCTACACAAGAGTAGACAATTTTTTAGAGAAAAGCAGACAGATGTTAACACCTAGATCAAGGAGTTCCAAAAGTTATGCCTAAGGTCCAAGGTGGTAGAAGAAGAAACCAAAACATTGCCATATCTCAATGGCTTGAAGTGCTCCATACAAAATAAGAGGAGTCTCCTAAGTCCTAAAAGAGTGCATCAATGCTATCAATTGGAACTAAAGGTAGAGGGAAAGAGTAAGAGGAAGCAAAAATCAAGTTCAAGAAAGAGAGGTAGAGGAAGAGATCAAAAGGGTTATAGAGGTGGTCACCAAGGAAGAGGGACTAATCAAAGAAACCAAGAAGAGTCTAAGTTCATTGAGAAAAGTGGTGAGAAAAGCTCTAGAGGGAACTATGGTAGAGGAAGAGGCACACATGGAGATTCTAATTGGGCAAGAGGTGCAAGAAGAAATAGTTCTTACTTTGCTAGCATGAAGTGTTATAACTATGGATAGATGGGACATCCAACATATAGGTATCTAGAGAAGGCATCTTCTTCCAATTCTGAGTAGAGAGTGACATATGAACAAGAAGACACATCAAGTGTCAAATCATTGAAGGTTTGTCACATAGAGTTAGAGATGGGAGAAAACCTCATGTTTAGAAGGGTCTTAATAAGGCAACCAATAAAAGAAGATCCAAAGTAGAGGAGATCTTTAGAATCAGATGCAAGATCATATGTAAGGTGTGAAAAGTGATTGTGGATTCTCACTCCACAAACAATATAATTGTAGAGGAAGCAAATAAGAAGCTTAAGTAGGCTAAGATACCCCATATCAACCCCTATAAGGTGACATGGTTCAACAAGGGGCAAAGTGTCCTATTGAATGAGAAGAGATGGGTTAAATTCCCCATTGGAGGATAAAAAGACAAATTTATATGTGATGTGTTACCCATGGATGCCTGCCATCTCTTATTGGTCAAACGATGGAAATGTGATAGAGAATCCATGTATGATGGAAGGGAAAATACATTGACATTTAAGAAAGATGGGAGAACATTCCAAATCTAGTCCTTAGTGGATTATGATGAAGTACATACAAAAACCCCTATTGTGTTTCTTAGTAGTGGAAAGGAACTACTACATACACTTCAAGAAGAATATAGTGTTGGGTATGTTATAGTTGTAAAACCCAAGGAAGCAGAGAAGCCTATCCAAGAACCTATACTAGGGGAGATCAAAAATTTTCTTGGGAGTTATAAGGACATAGTTAGTAATGGCACACAAGAAACCCTACCTCCTAAGAGGTCTATAAGTCATCAAATAGACATTATACCAAGGGCCTTCTTATCAAATAAAGTAGCCTACAAGATCACACCATAGAAAAACCAAGAAGTGGCAAGGCAAGTGCAAGAGCTACTTAATCAAGGGATAATAAAGAAGAGCATCAATCCATGTGTAGTATCACTGGTCTTAGCATCTAAGAAGGGTGGTAAGTGGATACTTTTCACTGATTCAAGGGCAATAAATGGGATTACTATCAGATATAGATTTCCTATACCTAGGATAGAGGATCTAATGGATTGCCTAGGAGGAGCTCAATACTTCACTAAGTTGGTTCTCAAAAGTGGGTCCTATCAAATCATAATAAAGGATTGGGATGAGTGGAAGAAACCCTTCAAAACCACTGAAGGGTTGTATGAGTGGCTTGTTATGCCATTTGGGATTACTAATGCCCCATAGAAAATTCATGAGATTGATGAATGGAGTCATAAAAGACTATTCATGCATATTTGTGGTACTGTATCTTGATGATATACTCATATTCAACAAGATAAAAGAGGAACACCTAAAACATTTGGAGGTTGTGCTCAAAAGACTCCATGACAAATAGTTATCTATTAATTTAGAAACTTTTGAGTTACTCAAGTAAGAACTTGTCTACTTGGGATTTGTAGTGTCTCAAGGTACATTGAAGATGGATCCAAGTAAGGTGTAAGCCATCCTAAACTAGCGTACACCAACCACAAGGACAAAAGTTAGAATTTTCCATGGCTTAGCCCAATTTTATAAGAAATTCATAAGAAATTTTAGTGGCATTTGTGGACCAGTGCTAGACACCATTAAATGTGGATTGAAGATAAAGTTCAAATGGAATCAAGAAGCAAGAAAATCATTTGAGAGGTTGAAGAAACAAGTAGCTACCCAACCTATTCTCCTACTTCCAAGATTTGATAAGTTTTTCACTTTGCAGTGTGATGCAAGTGGAATAGAAGTTTGAGGATAGTTAAGTCAAGAGTGAAGACCAATAGCCTTATTTAGTGAGAAACTCAATGAGGCTAATAATAAATATTTAGCCTATGACTTGGAACTATATGCCTTAGTGTAGTCACTTAGGAAATGAAGGCACTACCTCCTTCCTAAACATTTTATGGTGTTTACAGACAACCAGGCCTTAAGCTATATCAATACACAAGAAAAGATAAGAAATAGACACCTAAAATGGATCGAGTATCTGCAAGCCTTCACATTCACTATCAAGCACAAGAAGGGAGAAATGAATAAGCTGGCAGATGCATTGAGTAAGAGAGTCAATGAATTCCAACTCCAAAGCATTGGTATAGATAGCTTCAAGGACCTCTACAAGGATGATGAAGACTTCTTAGAGGCTTACAAGGTATGTTCTAATTTTCAAAACCTTTTTCACGGTCAATTTATAGAATAAACCTTACAAAGTGGTTTATTGTTTAAGGGGAATCATCTATGTGTTCCTAAGGGATCAATGAGAGAAAATATCATTCAGGAGAAACACAATGGGAGTCTTAGTGGCAATTTCGGCATCAATAAGACCATGGAGTTAGTCTAAATATTTTATTATTGGCCTGAACTATGTAGGAATGTGAGAAGATATGTGGAACGGTGTGTTATATGCATGAAAGCTAAAAGAGGGGAAAGAAATATATGCCTATACCAGCCTTGACCCATTCCAAATAGGCCATGGGAGTACATCAGCATGGGCTTCATAATGGGGCTTCCTAAGACCAAGATAGGGTTAGATAGCATCTATGTGGTTGTAGACAGATTTAGAAAAATGGGTCATTTTATCCCTTGTAAAACAACTCATGTTGCTAGCCACATATCTCATCTCTTCTTTAAGGAGGTTGCAAGGATCCATGGACTCCCTCTTAGAATTATGTCAAATAGGGATTCCAACTTCATGGCCCATTTTTCAAAGACCCTATGCAGTAGATTAGGTACAAACTTATCTTTTGCTTCAACTTACCATCCACAAAAATAAAGTCAAACTGAAGTTATCAATAGGTTGTTCGGTAACTTACATAGGTGCCTTAAAAAAGAGTATGGGAAAACATGGGACCTATTCCTCCCTCTGTTGGATATTGCTAATGCATTGGGAGGTGATTGAGACATTTAATATGTTTAATCAGTATGTTACTAAATTGGTAGTCATACTGTTGTTATTTTTGTGTTGTCACTGATGTCAAGATATGTTTCTATGAGAATATCAGGTTGGTTACCATAGTGCACAGACATTTTACATATGTTTCAGATGCCATGAAGATAGATGAGAGTTTAGGAGGATGTTGTGATCTTATATCCAAGATCACATCATGTAATGTTTCATATTGAATGAGTTATATATATTTTGGTGAAGACTGGTCATTGAATGTGACTGTGAGAAATGACAAAGTTAGTCTTTGTGTGTTGTGTATATCTTTTAGAAGGTATGGAATCAGTACATGCAAACTTCAAAGATGAAAGTTAGAGTATTGAAGAATATTCTATGAACTACGAAAGGTACAGAATGTAGGATGATGTCAGTTGTGGCGTGTACTCTGGAAGGTAATCTATTTGGAAGTTGACTACAGAGATGTAGTGTGTATGATGGATGAGGAACTTAAATTAAGGATGTCGGTCCTTAATTATTCTAATGTAATCATTGTAAGACTTCTTCTAGATACTGTTTTTATCTTAGCAAGGGTTTATGTAATTATTTGTAATTAGGAAAGCCTTATGGGATGACCTATTTATAGGAATTGTAATGAGGCATAAATGAAAGGTCTTTTCTTTGGAAAAGATGGGTATGAGAAGAAGATGATAGAGAGAGGTTGTTAAAGCTATGAGCTTATGTCTTCTATATGTAAAGTAGAGGTTTATTGGTGGACTTCATTGGAACTGATCAAGAAAACACCGTTGTTTCCGAACACTTCAAAAGATTGTGTATTTATTCATATACACTTTTATTGTGAATAGTGATTTTTGAAGGTGAAATTAACCTTCTTTGGGTAGTGAGCCCCCCCTTTCTTCTTGACTCCTAACACGGTCTGTCCTCTAACAAGGAGTATGTACTGTAATATTTTAATAAGATCCTAATAGGGCTATATCTTCTAATAAGGATAACTATACTCTCAGTACATCATTTGTGGGTGCTAATTCCCACAAGAGTTTTTATCTTTAACAGGGTTTCTACGAGACCAAAATATTGTGTTATTGTGTTGGCATTCATTGTGTTCATTAGATTTGATATTGTGGTGCTTAAAGTTTAAATTTCAATAACTTGTCATACAAATTATTTACTCACCCCTCCCCTTCTCTGTTGTATTGTGGACTGTTATTCCTAACAATTGGTATTCCTAACAAGATCAAAAGGTGCACATCTAGTTTCCCTTTTGACTATCACTCTATTATCCCATAATGAAAATGTTAACTTAGAATGTCAATCCTTCTTATTTTCTTCCATTATTATTTTGAATTTTTTTATCGAGATTTTATTGCTTGATTCAGATTAGTCATTTTATTGTTGGTGATAGGGAGAAGATTAAGATATATGGATGCCATATTTCTAAACTTATCCTTCTACCACCAATCATGAAAATAAACTATCAATTGTATGCAATCCAATAGATAGACTTGTCGGGGCTCGAAAATGCTGATCATTTTGAGGCCAACTAACAGGCACAATAGATGCCTCTGCAATTCTAGTTTGATTGAACCAAGGCTGGTAGGCCTAAATAAGATATATTGTCTAACTGCACAAACTACATGCATAAACAAAAAAGTTCTTCCAAAGGGGTTACTGATCCTTGGAAGATAAAGTAATCTAAAATCCTAATTGTTAGATAGACAGATATCTAAACTATGGCTAAGAATTAATGCTAAACCTAATTTAAAGCTTGATAAATAAGATAACATATAGGATATGAAAATGAAATTAAAGGAATAGGATGTCAAAACTAGCAACAAATGATAGGATATCCAAATTCCACTTATCAATAAGACCAGTGCCTATTTCACCCTGGGCAATAGATTCAATCCAATCTATTGGTTCCCAAAATAGCAGACTAGAATTATGCTTTATTTGGCCAACGAACAGGTTTAATTTCTCAGGAAATTAAACCTCTACAATTTAGGCTTTGATCGCCAAGGCTAGTAGGCCTAATTTCAATACGCTTTCTCAGATGATTGAATGAATTCTGTAAACAAAATAATGTAGTGAATTGCTTTGATACAAAAAAGATAATAAATCTTAACTAAATTTATAATAAAGACCAGTGCCTATTTCTTATCCTCAATATGATTACTATGTGTGATTTTTTTAATTGATGATCAATGCTAAAATTCCTCTAGTTCAATCTATTAATGACAATGTGACACTTTGAATCAAAACATATAACTTTGGAGACAAATTTAAAATATATCGATCACTTCAAGAAAATGATTAATTAACAACAACAAAGTAAAAAGGAAGACAACTATTCAAATGGAATTTAATCCTCAGAGGATAGACCAATTAAATCCTACAGTATTCAAAAGGCACGCTTAGCCATACACAATGAGAAACCAAGTGAATATAGTTCTACAATTCCTATTTGATCTTGTGGTATAATAAATCAAATATCTTAAAGAAAGTAAAGATACTTTATCCAAAGAACCAATTCAAAATAACATAGAGGAACAGATATCACTAATGAATTTTGAACAAAGATTTTGTATTAAGCTTCAAAAATCACTCAATCCGCATGTATTGATCCATAGTATCCCATAAGGTTTTGGAATAAAAGCATGCACTAGTTTCAAATATTTCAATGTTGATAAAATGATGATCCTTCTTTGTTACAAATGTTTCACTATAAATATATTTATCAAAGGTTTCATGTGAAAAGACATCCTTTTACAAGACCTAATCCTGGCAACTAACCCTAAAATACAATTAAACCATATTATGGTTTTAGGAAAAACATAAATCCCATACAATAAATTTGATTCGTTATAATCTTAGGTGCTTGTGCATAAAAATCCAACATTTAGTTCCTGCACAAAAACATTCAAAATTAAATAATCTTTAAATAAAACTTAAAATTAAAATCATCATATCTAATAATGTTTTAAGTTTTCAATATGATCTCAATTCAAGATTATTTAATTATCAATTATTATATCAAATAAACATTAATTCAAATCATGAAATAATATTCAAATGTGTATTTACAAGAAGTACAACTAAAATTTAGATAATCAATCATATGTACTTACTTTAATAATCCCATAAAAAGATAATGCACATAGTCATTCAATCAAGTATAATAAACGATTGTACTTTAGGTTTTGAAAATCAAATATAAATATCAATAAAAAATATTTCAAAACCTAAAAATAATAATCTTTTAATACAAATATACTTTTCACACTAATGGTTTCATGGTAAATAATACATTAAAATCACATTAGTAAGAAACAATACATTTATTTGTTCCAACAATTTTTTTTTTAAATTTCTTTTTTAAAAAAAAAAAGGAATAATCTAATATTAATCCCATAATTCCCACCCATATTATCAAATAATAACATAAGACAATTGGTTAGGGGGTAGGAGGGTAAGTAGGTAGGAAAAAGGGGATGGCTTGAGAGGTCGAGTGTTCAACTCCCAATCGCCACTCTATTTTTTTCCAATAACACAATTATTCTTTTATAACAATTTTATTTCAAAATATACATGCATTTAATTTATTGAAATAAAGATAGGGACTTGCATACATGCCTTTTTATCATTTTAATTATTAACATAGGGAAATTATATAAAATATGAAAAATGTATACTATACTTCCCTGATGTCTCGTTCCTTTTGAACCTGAAATTTTCAGTGTCAACAAGACTAACTAGACTTTAAAAAAAAAGAAGGCAATGACCAATCTCAACTATCAACGTAATCAATTATGCAATTACTACATAAATACCTAGTAGAGTCACCATTTTGTTGGTGACTCAGATGGGCTAAATCAGCTAGGCAATATGATTTACAAATTCAAATACTAGAGACTCTTAGACAAGTTTCAATAAGACTTTTACATCTCACACCCCAATAGAGTCACCATTTTGTTAGTTCCCGAAATGGTTTTATGCTTCAATAGTTACCAATACACTCACTAAAAATTCTAAAGAGTTTCCAGCTCGAATTATCAAACACACATGGATGACTGGACCAACTAAAAAATATAAAGACTCATGCTACACTTTTAGCTCTGGAAGACCAAGGCTGGTAAACATAAATTTAGTGAAATACCACTTTCATTAAACACATGCCTGAATTTGATAAATAGATTATCTCATCAGAGGCTCAGTATTAGCAAAAAAATACTAAGTAATGGCTAGTTACTTATTGATTCTCAATTGTTATGGAGCATGAGATCCACACCATAGATACAACTAGGAAATGAAAGGAATTTAAATAAAATATGGTATAATCAAAAAACATCATCCAAAAAATTAATAATTATAGCATATTTATATAAGTGTCTTATCATTGGGAAATAATCCCAGTTTACAACTGATTATATGAATGCCATAAAAATGCTAATGATTTGGGAATTAGATTATTATTGTATTACAATAATATCTATTCATGTAATCTAGAATTAGACTTCTTATATACTGATCCTTATGTAAACCTTATGAACTTAAGAATTAATTTTTATCATTTTACTTAGTCCTTGATAAAAGCTCATAATTAAAATATACACATGAAATATGTGCATAATTTTTTTTAAAAAATTGAATTATTACATTAACAACTCATAAAACCAACATGGAGGAGAACACGAAATCTGGATTATATTTCATTAACCTTAGAATCATTGTCTTCATGCATTAGATTTTATCATTGTAAATAAAACTCAACAAGACAATGACTCCAATACTTAACTTATAATTTTCTCTATAAAAATATCAAGTACAAGACTCATGACATCTGTTAAACCTACATGAGATTGAACCAACTCCTAGTTATTTAGACAAAATTTCTCAACTCCTCCTAAGTGATCTTGGGAATCCTTTTATAGAATAAGGATTGCAACAAGCTATGGATAACTTAGGGAAAAAAATATTAACTGCACAACAACAAGAACAAAAAAGGACAACAAACTAACAAACTGAAAAAATAAGCTCAAAGAAATGATCTGGAGTTGAAATACAACCATGGCATCTTTTCCTAAGAAAATGACAAGTAACAATAGAAAACACTGAAACAACCAAAATAAGTCTTCAAAATTTCGCTGCTAGAAATTGGGCATCATGAAAACAACTAGTGCTTTTATCTAAAGACATATCGGATACAATTTCTTTGAATCATGTAAGCTATCTACAAATTTTGAAGGAAAATCCAAGGTACCTATTGAAATAATTATTCATCATATAAACATGCTCAAGTGCTATGTCAGTAACCATCCAAAAAATACAAACTTTATTGAAATTGACTTTTGAAATACATTTTCCTTTATTTATTTCCTTCTCCTATTTGGAAAATTTCCTATCTAATGGCCAACCAAAAGTCTTAATAGTCTCTAAATACCCAACTACCTCATTCCAACAAGCATTCATTATAGCACTTGCAAGATCATGACCTTCAAAGTAGACCACATCACTAACTCATGATCATGCACTAATAATGTTATTTTAAATCTCCTCACAATATAGAAACCCTAAATAGTTTTGGCCAAAAATTCCTACGAACTTGTAGTGACCATTGATCATAAACTTAGGGACATGTGGTAGCATCTTGCACCATTGCAGCTAACTCCATTAACCTTCATATAACCATGCGATGATGTGCCAATAATATCATTAACATTTAAAGTTATCATTTCATCACCATCAAATACGTGTCACCATCTCGCATACTCACAAATTCTTATAGATTCTTTCAAACACTTTTGTGATATTGCGACGAGGCTTTTCTTTCTTTAAATATCCATGGTAAATGTGGAAAAATCTTGCAATACCACATGTAAAATTTAATAATTTACTATAATCTCATAATCTTGTAGTGCATACATAGAACATTAGTTAAAATCAAAACCTTAAGATATGTCACACCCTATCAATTGTTCTCACTTTAAAAGGTTAACCCTAAATGATGCTTGTGACCTATGATAGACACATACTTAGCCACTAAATGACACTATTGCATGATTGCAACCATGAACACTTAACCATTACATATTATGTGATGTTGCGTAAGTGTATAACTTGATCACCACACTAACCTCATCACAAGGTTCCAACATAAAATATTAACCTGACTTAAACCCCACAACCTTAGGCAAACAACTTGCCTTAACTACCAGCATGATATCATAACTGTTTGATGTAGCATAACAAAAAATTTGGGATAGTGCAATATTAATACTTAACACCTCTGCAATATCACAACCTATCAGAATTAGCATTATTTTGAACTCCTGATCTTGTGCTTGACAACTAGATGACATCACCTTTGACTAAATAAGACTTGCAAATACGTTATAAGGAACACCATGAAAATTTCACTTTAATCAAATGCCATGACGTAAAACATGGACCAAAGAAATAAAACTGTTGGGATCCAAAATCATTTCAACTTCTACTTGACAAAAAGCCATAAAAATGATTGACACGTGAAAATAGAAAAGATAGAGAATTTTCAACCATCTTTTTATGAAAATTATCACATACTTAGCCAATTTTTTTCATTTCCAAGGGTCTTTGTAATTAGGGACCATGCCATTCACTTTGAATTTTCTGTTACGGGTCTTTCTATCATATAAATCTTTAACCCGTAGCTATAGTTTTTCTATTTATTGCATGTACTTCTCTTCTTATCTTATCTAATTACATTAAAGATCATTTATCCTCATCATCATAATTTCATCATCTAAATCATCATTAGAAAATAGCAAAAAATTATACATTTACATTAAGTTATTCTATGACAACTAAGCTTGAATGCCATATACAAGATCAAAAGTTGCAAATCTAGTTGCCCTTTTCATAGTCACTCTATCAGCCCATACTAAAAACCTTAATGTAGAATCTCAAGCCTTCTTATTTTAATCTAGGATTCTTTTGATTATGTTGATCAAGATTTTATTTCTTGATTCAACTTAGTCATTTCCTTTTGGGTGAGATGGAGAAGAGAAAGACATATGGATCCCATATTTTTTACATAATGTAATAATTTAATTAGACCTAAAACATATTGCATTATCAGCAACTATTTTCTCAGGGAAGCCAAATCTTATAATAATATTATTTATAGTAAAATATATCACCAATTTATATGTAGCTCTTCTAGTAGGTATGTCGTCTATCTACTTAGTAAAGTAATCAGTACCTACCAAAATCCATGAGTGACCACCACTTGATTTTCCTCCAATTTCTCCAATAAAGTCTAACCCCCACTGTTGAAATGGTGTTTGAAAATTTTTAGGCTTAACAGGAAAGTTACCAAAAAGATTTAACTTACCTCAAAATCCTGTGGAATGTGTCACACTTTTTTACCATTTTATGTTCATCTTTGAATATACAGGCCCATTAGAAACCAGACCTCAAAACCTTATGAGTAGTAGTTTTAGCGATGTAATGGCCACCACACACTCCACTATGAATTTCTTCTAAAATATTCTTTTTCTGATTCTGATGCACACATTTTTGAAACATGCCTTCATTTATTCTCCACTACATTCCTCTATTAACTAGCGTATTTGATAGAATACAATTTTAAGGTTTTTTCTTGTTCTCACTCATATCTAGAGGGAAAATCATTTTTTGCAAGTACACAATAATGTCCTAGTACCATTCAAAATTTTCAAGATCATATATGAATTGCCTTTGATTGTCTTCTAATAGATTAATATGGTTAGCATCAATATTTCCTTGAGCCATCATTTTTTCTAAGCCTTGGCCTCTTACCAACTTTGTAAATTGAATATCTATATTAAACTCCTAGATCCTATTAATCCATCTATATATCCTCCCAGAGGCCACTTGTTGAGTGAAGATGTCCTTAATAGATGCACATGGTACATAAGAAACAACATTTTCTCCAATTAGATAATATCTAAAATCTTTAATAATTTTCAACAATGCATGTTCGTATTTTTCATTAGTTTCATACTTTAATTTTAGACATCTTGTAGATATTTACTAAAGAAAGCTATGGGTTTCTCAAATGACTCACACTTCTTCTACAAGAGAGCTACAACAACAATTTGGAAAGATGCAAATGAGAATATTTGCAAAGGATTTTCATAATCAAGAGTCCTCAAAATAGGAGCATCCTTGATGGATTGTTTAATTTCTTAAAAATCATTAGAAGGTTCGAGATCCTATTCAACCTTGGACCCTTTCATCAAGATCTTTGAAATAGGTCTTCTAATGTCATCAAAATTAGTAACAAACCACCTTAATAAGTTTTGCCTCCCAAAGAATGAGTGTATTCTCTTCAAACTTTTGGGTCGTGGTACTTTATCTATTCTAGCCACCCTAATTGGATCAATTATGAGCCCATCTTTTGAAATAATGTGACTAAGAAACTTGCCTTCAGTCACCCCAAAAACACATTTTCTTGGATTTAAGGATAAAACATAATCAGCTGATTGTGAAAAAAAAATTCTCTAAGTGTCCACAACATTTTCTTTCCTCCTTTGAATAGGTTATCAAAGAATCCTGATACATGACAAAAAATGTATTAATGAGATCTATAAAAGAAAAATCCATATCTCTTTCAAATGTATCTCCTGCATTTGTTAGGCCAAAAAGAATCCTATCATAGACATAAGTTCCCCATTGTGTTATGAATGTACTCTCAAATTTCACTGATTCTTTCACAATTACCTTGTTATATATAGAGAAACCATCCATCATAAACATGAACTCTTACCCAATTATCTTCTACAACATTGCTTCCATTTTAGGAAAATTATAATTATCTTTCAATGAATCCATACTTATATTTCTAAAATCTACACACAATCTTATGTCTCCATTTTTCTTTCTTACAAACACAAGGTTAGAAACCCATGATAAGTGTCTTATGGGCTTGATGATATCATCATCCCTCATTTTCATTAGTTCTATATTGGGAGAAAGAGTGGGATTAATGTACCTTTTCTATGACCTAAAGGGTTTAACATCATCCTTTAAGAGGATCACATGTTGGAATAAATCTTCCCTATAAGTCTTCAAATCATCATAGGACCAAGAAAACACATGCCTATATTTTCTCAAAAGAACTATTAATGATTTCCTTACCTTTGAAGACAAATTCTTACTAATGTATACTTTTTTTGGAGCCTCTTCTATTGCAAGGTTTATTTATTCCAAGTCTTCAGAGTTACAGACAGTCTTCATCTTCATTTTTTTATCTTTTTTGTCAAAATCCCTTTCTAGGACTACCAAGCCTTTGAGAACCTAATTTTTCTGAACAAGTGTAATATATCCTTCCCAAACATTATATCTTTAACATCTATACTTTTAACATATTCACTAAAATTAATCTCCTAATTATAGTAATCACCTTCATAGTTCAAAAATGATGAAGGGTACTCCCCCTATTAACACAAACAAACACAATAGAATTGAGAATAACAAAGAATGGTAAGGACATGAAATGGACTTTCTATTATCTACAATGAAATAAAATTATAATATTAAAAAATATAACATGCACAACCATATGTATAGCCACATGAGAATTTTCATTACAATATTTTGTAAGTTGGAGCCACCTGATGTCTGTTCCCCAAAAAATGCCCAAGATAACCTTACAAGCCTTCATTATATAGCCAATTTTAACCACCCAAGAAAGTTCTACAAATTTTAACAATAAATTTTGAGGCTGACCATCGCTATGATATTATTGTTATACACTAAGTTTGCACCCTTGTTTCAAGCTCTCATAGTCTTGATAACTTGGTATAACATGGGAATCATCTCCAGGTTGTGGGACCTATGCTAACTGAGATGAGACCTCTAGGATCTAGGCTGGTTCCTCTTGGATAATCACCTTAATTTGTTCTTAAACATGAAAGTAAACTTTGAGGGAAAGGGATAGAAGGAGTGCTTGAAAGGGAAATGACTGAAAGCAAACTACCTACTAGGTGATACACCAAAATTAGGGTTTGGATCTCAGTATAGAGGAATGGAATCAATGAGAGACTTAGGTTTAGTAGGTCACAACTTACTAAATAGGCTTGCATAAGTGTTTCATAGGAGGGCCTGAACAAAAGACACAACTTATGACCTGCAAGCAGATATTCACTTCTGCAACTCGGTGTAGGATTGAGACAAGACTGTTAGGGGGCTGTAGTATACCCAAAAAAACATCTAAATCAGATCAAACACAATAACACACAAAATTACAGAAAGTAAGATGGATCAGGAAACCTAAGTTGTCATTGAAAACATACATATACTTTGATTTAATAAGAGAAGACTCAGATAAGGAAGTATAGGGACATGAAGGATTGCCACAAAATACCTCTACAATATCTGAATCATCAATGAAAGATTTACAATTGTAGAAGCCAGAGGGTAGAGAAAATGCTGCAGATAAATCTTAAGAAAAGTGAATTTCTTTTTACAATTGTCCAACTCTGAGCTCAAAAGCTCCAAAAATACAATATATACATCCTTCCTTACACGCAAGCAAGGGTCAAAAATCTAACTAGGGTTAGAGAATTTTAAAATAATGATAAAACCTAGTTCTGTGAAGTCTAATCATAAATAATTCCCTACAACATCATAGCCGATCAAATATTCTTTGAGTGCCCCTCCCCGATACCTCATAATTAGCCTACAGACAAGCAACCCAGACTCATCTACCACTATGCACAGAGTCTCGCCATGAATGTGCTGATTTGGTACTCTCAGAAAATAAGAAATGAGCAAAGATGGCCACCAGGACCCCTGTCATCATCTTCCTCAATTGCAATTGTCCTTGAAACATAAATTTTTAGCTACCCGCTTTGTCGCAGCTGACCATTGGATCAAAACCTAGCAAAAACCCTGCAGAGAAATATTTAAAATTTAAATATTAATGGCTAACCAGGTGGCACCAAAATTTTCTTCTATCGACGATCGACATTTAAACCTTGATCTTCTTTTAAAATGAGACCATTAGATCATCTTATTTACCCAGGAACCGCTCGTCTGTTGGATTAACCCCAAGTCCACCTTGGGTTACCTTTCCCTTCAGTCCTAGAGTTGTTCAAAACTTTAGTTGACCTCGGTTAAGTCTGGAAAACCTAAGAAGCTCTTTAGTCACTAATTTGTAGAGTACTTTCTAATCTTGGGTCCATTCACCTCTTTGCAATATTTTATTCACCCTTGACTACTCTGTAGGCATACACCTCAGCAAGCTCTGACAACGGACCCACTAAAATTGAGATTCCAATCTAATGGCGGGTGCATGATCTCATGGCCTCAAAAGAATCTTTCAGATTATACACCCACCATAGATTTCATTAAAGCATGACCCTATTGACACATCAATCCACCTGTAAGTCTCCGTCAGCACACAACAACCAATCATATTTGAGCAAGTCAGAAACATGCGACACTAGCCCCACTGATTTCCTCTTTACATCGACCAATGAAAAATGAACACGTCACCTTGACCTGGCATTGGACCCACCTGACAGAGCCTCTATAAAAAGAAAGATCGACAGTCATCTTAAGATCTCATACCTCTGACACCACCCTTGCAAAGACATGCCGACCGTCGATCCTCTGACAATGACAGAACCTCTGACCACCGAAAGAAAATGACCCCACTGACAAGTGTCGACTCAGCACACATGGACGAACCAAAAGCAAGCACATTAGTAGATGAGGACCCACCCAAGATAGCTCTAATAGTAGAATGAAATCGATGATCGGTGCATAATCTCATGTGTCAGAAAAACTCCATGACAAGATACGCCAACCCTTAATCTAAAAGGGACTTAGTCGGTAGAGCCTGCTTTGACATATTATCTGAATTGTCACCCTCAGCCAATGAAAAGCTTCCACATGGGACAATGTGGCAATGGACCCACCTGACTTTGAAGTGCTAAGAAAAAGGGAAGATCGACGGCCATCACAAGATCGTAGGTGTCAGAAAAACCCCTTGTGAATTCATGACAATCGTCAGATCTTCTTGGCTGGGACTCCACTAAAGTGACCACCAAAAGACTTAGTGAATACATGACTAAAGAGAAGTTAGCCATTGTTGAGTCACAAGATATTAAGCAATAACTATAAAACACTTGGCGACTAAGAGAACCATTGTATTCGCTAAGTCATGGAATGGAAAAGGTAACCACCGGGGAACATAAGAGAAAAGGCAATCGACCAATGAGAGATTAGTGCACATGGGTATTGAGGAGTTTAAGTTTCCAAAAAAGTAACATCAAAATAGAAAGAAGGCTTAGGCCTATTGGGGTTTTAAGCCTACAATGGCTACTTTATGAATTTTTAAAGGACCTTTCACCTAGCCAAGGACCTAGAAATAGTCGCAGAGACTAGAGGGAAGTAGATAAAGCCATGAAATTTTACAGAGCACTGAGAAGGATAAAAATGCAGACCTTGAGATGGTAAAAGGCCAAATTTGCATGTACATGGAAAATTTGGGTAACATTTTGGTGATTTCTGCTAGATGTCAGCCTGCTAGACATGGATAACTAGTGGCCCTAAAACAATCCATTAGGCATGGAGTCACCACAGGAACACAAAACCTTTTGAAAGATGAACAAAAATGGAACCAAAAGGACAAACTTGTGCATGAGCACTTCTTGGAAAGTAGGAAACTAACCTAGAAATCAAGGAAAGAAAGCAGGGGAAATATTTATAGAGATTTACAAGGAAGGACTAACCTTAAAATAGGGCTTCAAGTGGAAAACATTCACTGAGATTGGTAAGGCAACTCATTCAAGAGTTGATAGTTGAAAAGCATTAGATCCCTTACACTTTGTCATAACAAATGGTCCACCCCAAAATGAATCAAATTTGGTATGTCTAACAGGCTTGGATTTGAACTCATCCCACTTGAGGACTACATCCCCAACCTTGAAATTTCTGACCCTGGCTCTTTTGTAAAAACTCCTCTTTGTTTGAATCTGATGAAACTCCATATCCTGCATTAATTTTTCTCTGAGTTATTCCAGCTCCATGAACTGAGTATATCTGATCTGTAAGGGGTCCTCCTATTCAAATAGGACATACTAAGTAGCCAAGTCTAGAGCTGGCAATTCAACTCAGATAGACAACTTGGCCTCTCTACCATACACTAGCACATAAGGGGAATTACCAATGATCTTCTTTGGGGTAATTCTATCTAACCATAAGGTAGACTTGAGTTTGGTATGCCAATCCCTCTAATTATCTTGCAGAGTCTTCTTGATTATCCTAATCAAATTCTTGTTTGTTGATTCTACCAAACCATTGCCTTGAGGGTAATAATTAGAACTGCTATTCAGATAGATGCCATTCTTGACTACCCACTCTGAGACTTTGAGACCTGTGAATGCCAATGTAGTATATGAAATTATTGAATCTGGAATGCCAAATCTATGAACTATGTCATCATAAAATCCTAAGACATCACTCTCATTGGCCCCTTTTAATGCAATTACTTCCATCCATCTGGTGAAGTAATCTGTTCTAGTGATTATCCATTTATGGCCTACACTAGATGGAGGATTGATCATACCAATGAAATCTATACCCCACTTCATGAAGGGTTGCTCTGTTCTGACTGGTTGTAGGGCAAGGCTACAAGCCTTTCTTTTTCTACAAACATGGCACACTTGATGCATTTTCTCACATACTCATGACTATCCTTAAAGATAGATGGTCAATAGTACCCAGCCCTCATGATTTTGAAAGCAGTAGTCCTAGGAGAAAAATGACCTCTAGAGGGTCCATCATGAAACTCAAATAGGACATCTCCTACCTTTTCTGAATCTATTCATCTTAGAAGGACACCACTATGATCCTTTCTAAAAAGGACTTCATTTATCAGCACAAAAGGAATAGATTGTAACCTAGAATACCTCCTTTTTGTAGAATCTAGATCTGCAGGGCTATGTCCCGTCTTCAAATAATTGATCATGTTAGGCAACCAACTAGTTGCCTTGGCTTGTTCTTCTATAGAATGCACCACCAGAGATGCATCTATTGTTTCTAATTTTTTTGAACTTTCATCCTTTGCCAAATGCTCACAAAGGCCTCTTCCTCTAACTAGCTTGGTGGTTTGGATATCTATGTCATATTCCATCACCTTGGTGATCTAACTAGCTCTTTTCTCATTTAGGTCTTTGGAAAGAAAAAATTATTTGACACTTGGATGAGTAACTCTTAAATGTACCTTGCTATGAGTCAACAAATATCTAAACTTTTTAAGGCTCTTTACTATAGCAAGTACATGTTTCTCTACAAAAGAGTATCTCTGTTCATATTCTTCTAAACCTTTGCTAAAGAAAGCAATAGGCTACTCCAATCCATCTGAATTTTCTTGAGTCAGCATTGCAGATATATCATCATGTCCTCCATAAGCATAAAAGATAAAATCCTTACTGAAATTTGGATTTAGGAGAGCAGGGCCTTCTGTTAAGGCCTCTTTGATAGCTTGGAAATTGACTTCCCCTTCTTTGGTCCAACCAAAAGTTGAACTCTTCTTTAACATTGCTGTCAAAGGCTTGGGTAAATCTGCAATGTTAGGCAAGAACATCCTAACAAAATTAATCTTTCCTATGAAAGATTGGAGACTTTTCTTATGATGAGGTAAGGGTAGCTCTAGGATAGATGCAATTCTCTCATGATCCACTATAATTCCTTCTTTGGATAGTACATATCCCAACAATTTTCCTTCATGAACCGCAAACACATATTTCTTGGGATTAGGAGATATCCCAAATTCTCTACACCTTTCAAAAGTCTTCCTTAAATGTTTGATGTGATCTATTGCATGCTTTGAATAAATAGTTATGTCATCTAAGTAGATGGACACAAACTTGTACATTAGGTTCTTAAAGGCCATATCCATTGCCTTTTGAAATGTAGCACCTGCATTTGACAAACCAAAGGGTAGCTTTTGATAAGCCATGGTACCCCACTTGGTTGTAAATGCAGTCTTATATTAATCCTCTTCATTCACTAAGATCTGATTGTATCCTTAATAGCCATCCAATAATGAAAATCTCTCAGATCTAGAGACACATTGTAATATTTGTTCCATGGAGGGTAGTGGATGGTGGTCCTTTAGAGAGGCCCTATTAAGATCCCTAAAGTCAACACATAACCTTAGCTCCCCATTCCTCTTCCTGAAAGGAAAAAGGTTGATAACCCAACTAGTATGCTTAATGGGGTAGATGATACCACCTTCTATTAGTTTGAGTACTTCTTTATGCATGAGTGGCTCAAGCTTGGGATTAACAGGCCTTTTATTTTGCCTCACTGGTTTGGCATTAGGTTCTAATTCAATAGTGTGTTGAGCAAGGGTAGGATCAAAACCCTTGAGGTCTTCATACTACCATGCAAAAACATCACTGAATTCTTTGAATAATTGAGTGTAAGTTTTCTTTTCTAATTCAGTGTTCACTTTTCCAAATTGTAAGCTCTTACCTCGTTCCAACTCTAGTTCAACACAATGTTCTTGTTGGATTACCAGACCAAATTTATTTCTCTTGACTTCATAATCCTTATTGAAGATAGTCTATAAGGTGACAAGTCCTCTAGGCATCTTATTAGACTTAAGTTGTATCACTTGATCACCATAGTTTGGTGATAGCTTATCTTGGTTGTATTCTGGAAAAACATCTTCTTCAAACAAGAAATGCAGCATTTGTTCATCATTGTCAAACATTTTCCAATTAACATCATTATCAAGAATAGAAGGTTTGAAAATCACTTTGATATGTTGTTGATCCATTTCTTTTGAAACACTATTTGGAATATCATACTAAGATCCAACAGTAGCTAACCTATCTGCATTTTGATCCAGTTTCCTAGGGATAGCAATAATATTGAAAGCATGGAAATCTTCAATTTCATGCCAAACTCTATGCTTGTATGCTTTTAAAATGTCATTTTTTGTTGCACTTATCCCTCTTACTTGGCTGACAACTAACTCATTGTCACCATAAACTTTTAAGGCCTTAAGCCCTCTTTTTCTAGCCCATTCTAGTCCATTGACTAGACTTTCATACTCTGCAGTATTGCTAGTGTAGGAGAAACTAAATCTAAAGGTAGTGTAATACCTTTCTCCTTTTTGGGACACTAGCATAGCACCACCACCAAAACCATGTCTACTTCTAGCCCCATCAAAAAATAGCTCCCAAACCTGATTATTCTGATCCTTTGAATCAGTGTCTTCTTTGAGGAGGGTTGGCTCTATAGCATCACTCTCTTGTATCAAATAACTTCCCAAACCAAAATCCCAAACAAGACCTTCTTTGGCCTCTAAAGCTCTTTCATCTAGAAAAATATCAGGGATACTTTCTATCTTTGTGCTTGCTTCACTAATGGTTTGGAAGTCATTGTCATCAAATATAGGGCAATTTACATTGGTGGTATTGGATACATATAGCTCTATATGGTGTGCTGCCAATGGTTCTAACTTAATGGTGACCTTGGTCCCATACCTTGTGTGAAATAACATGTGAGACCAATCAGAAGATAGGTAGTCCCCTGTCTTGGCTGTAAATTCCCTTGAAAGACATATAGCAAATAAAGCAGGGAGATCTATGATATATATATCAAGGAGGAAGGAGAAGTTAGGACTAGCATGTAGAATTAAACTGGTATCCTTGGCCACACCTATATTATTAACTGAGGATCCATCAAGTTGTGTAACCTTCTTTTGGAAGGGCTCATATTTCAGTCCTAATTGGTTGGCTACTTTCTTGGGCATTACAGTGCTAGTAGCTCCACTATCTACCATACAATTATGCACTAAAGATTTTCCAATGATTAAAGATACATAAAAGGGAGGTGGCTTTGAGTTCCTACCTTGGCATTGCCTTTGGAGTTGCTACTTAGAGTTTCCTTTTCTTGATCACTATTAACGAACATTGGATTTGTAGCTTCTTTTGCAGGTTGAGGAGTTGCCACTTCTGTCATGGCCTTCTTCAAAATTTCAGGTTGTCCTGGAAGAGCCAAAGAGTCCCACATAGACATGGTGACATTCACCTTCTTCATGTTGTCTACAATGTTAAAAGGTGTCATAGTGTGTACTCTTTGTTGTGCCTTTACTATGATGGGCTCCTCTTCTTTAGACTATTGGCCTTCTTTGCTTGTAATGACAGGAGCCTCCTTTTGTATGATGGGAGTAGCTTGTTATAGTGGATCTATAGATGTAGTGGCCTTAGTACCAGAATTGATGCAGGAGCATCCTGGGTGTAAGAGCAATCTTGCATCACCCAAAAATATTTCTATTTTTATATTCAATAAGGGCTATTTTGTGCAGAGCTACTATTTATGGAAAGTTACTATTTTTGGTAATTTTCCTATGTGCTCAGAATGATCTGATTGCTTTCTTGGAGGTTCATTTTGGTCATGTAAGCCTGCCAGATCAAGTGTATATTGGGAGATATTGAAGATTTTCGGTATTGGCAGCAGGGTAAAGAAACTTTGAACTCGGTTTTGAAGGCTTTAGAGGCCCCGGATGAGGTCAAAAATTTGGGTGATGAGCGCTTGCACTGGTCAAGCCTGTAGAGAGCTTCGTGGCATTTCCGAAATGGGGTTATAATAGTCGATCGGGTCAACTGGTGATGACTTATGGTCTTCGGAAGTTGGGCCACCCGAAATGGCAAAAAATAATTTTCTTCAAAATTTCTGTTCAGGTTTCAAAGGTTATCTTGAGCTGACTATGATGTAATAAAATCTAAAAAAAAATAATTCTAAGTTTGGTCGGCCTTATTGGCTAAAATTCTGGAACCTTCCCAGGCGGTGGATAATTGCCTATATAAGGAAGGCTGTATTATTGTCTTAGGCAGTTCAGAATAGTTCTGGGTAGTAGATCTGGGTAATAGTTCGAGGCTTTGTCCTACAGAATATTTTAAAGGAATGCCCATGTGGCTTTGCATATTGTAATTCTGAAAGTTTGTAATTCCACATTTGTGGAGATAATAAGAAGCCAATTTTCTGTTCTTGCATATTGTTGTTGTTTCTCTATTTCTGTTATGTGTTTGTGGTATTAAGGGGAGCACCCTTCATCAGGTGGTATCAGAGTAGGTTTTCTTGAGTGTGTAAATAGATCACTGACTGTGAGGTAGTTTGCACCAGGACCGTGGTTAGGGTTTCAGCGCACATCGTGAAAATGCCTCCACGACGAGAACGTGGCGCAAGAGCTGGTGCTGTGACACCTGAGGTTAGAGAGCTGCAGAGACAAGTCCAAGCATTGCAAGAAGAGATTCATAGAGGAATGAATCTCAATGTCAGAGATGAAAGCGAGGATGAAGCTGAAGAAGAATATCAAGAAGGAGAAGCGGAAATTGTGAACCAGGAGGAAGAAAGACTTTTTCGGGCCATTTCCAAGATTGGGAAAAGACCTAAGATTGAGGTTCCTACATTTTTTGGAAATCTTAACCCAGAGGAATTGATTGACTAGATCAATGAATGTGAGGAATATTTTGAGTATGAAGATGTTGACGATCCAGATAGGGTAAAATTTGCGAAGGCCAGATTGAAAGGTCATGCGAAGATCTGGTGGCAAGAAATTCAGTTGGAGCGAAATAGAAGAGGGAAAGATAAAATCACAAGATGGGATCGGATGGTGGATAAATTGAAGCGACAGTTCATTCCTGTTGATTATGAGCTTGACTTTCTGAAGAAAATGCAGAGTTTGAAGCAAGCAGGAAGATCTGTTTAGGAGTATATAGAGGAGTTCTATCGACTTCTCATCAGAACAGGCCATGCAAAAGCTGATAAGGAGAAAGTTGCCCGATACCTTAATGGGTTAAGGTCAAGCATTCAGGAGGAGCTGAATCTAGTTCGAATGAATAGTATTGAAGAGGCATACCAGTTTGCCCTAAAAGTAGAGGAAAAGTTGAACAAGAAGTTTGAGAGTAGACAAAACGGAAGAGGTCACGGTGGACGATCTGGTGGATGGTCATACGGTGGCTGAAATGAAGATCCAAAAAAGAAGGATGAGGCTAGTAGCAGTCAGAATCAGCGAGGAAATAATTCCAATCACTTCCAGGATCAGAATAATAGAGATCAGAGAGGAAGAGGAAGGGGACAAGGATTTGGAAGAGGTGGCTTCCGTGGAACATGTTTTCACTGTGGAGAAGAAGGTCATAGGACATTTGAATGTCCTTAGCGCCAAGGCAGAACAGACAGGAGAAATGAAGGCCAGGCCAGAGTTGCATATGTAGATGAAGATGCCAGATCATCAAATTCTGAAGATGCTGAAAGAGGAGAAACATTGATTAACAGAAGAGTCTTGTTGAGTGGTGAGAATGAACCTGAGCAAAGGAGGAGCCTGTTTCGTACCAGGTGCAAGTGTGAAGGTAAATGTTGTGATGTGATTATTGATAGTGGAAGCACTGACAATTTGGTGTCAAAAGAGATGGTGACAAAGTTGAAGCTCAAGAGACAGAAACACCCACATCCATATCGGATTGCCTGGGTATAGGATGACCACAAGGTCATGGTCAATGAACAATACTTGGTGAAGTTCAAGATTGGCGGGTACCGAGATGAGGTACTATGTGATATCATATCTATGGATGCATGTCATATGTTGTTGGGTAGACCATGGCAGTTTGATAGATGTGCTGTACATGATGGTCATGCGAATACCTATTCCCTAACAAAGGATGGAGTGCGACATAAGCTAAAACCATTGAAGGAGACTGAAGAAAAGGTATGTGGTAATGCAAGGATAACTTTTGTTGATGGAATAAATTTCCTAGATGGTATGAGGCATGAGCATGTATGTTTTTCTTTAATTCCAAAAGCTGGTAAAGAGGAAGTAGAAGATGTTCCTGTAGAAGTTGCAGATTTGTTGAATGAGTTTCAGGATATTGTATCCGATAACATGCCTGATGGATTACCACCAGTCAGGAAGATCAATCATCAGATGGACTTGATCCCAGGAGTGAGTTTGCCGAATAAGGCAGCACACAGAATGACACCTGCAGAAAGTGAGGAGTTGAACAGACAAGTACATGAACTGTTACAGAAAGGATTGATCCGTGAGAGTCTGAGTCCCTGTGCTGTACCAGTGGTATTAGCACCAAAGAAGAATGGAGAATGGAGGATATGTAAAGATTTTAGGGCAATAAACGAGATCACAATCAAGTACAGGTTTCCATTGCCACAAATGGATGATATTATGGACTGTTTGAGTGGAGCTGTGTATTTCTCAAAGATAGATCTGAAAAGTGGATATCATCAGATTCGGATTAGAGAAGGAGATGAATGGAAGACTACCTTCAAGACAAAGGAAGGACTATACGAGTGGTTAGTCATGCGTTTTGGGCTAACCAATACACCGAGCACTTTCATGCGGCTCATGAACGAGGTTCTGAAAGAATTTCTGGGTAAGTTTGTTATTGTTTACCTAGATGATATTTTGATCTTTAGTAAGACATTGGATGAGCATATGATGCATATTTGTATGGTATTTGAGAAGTTGAGAGAAGAGAAATTGTTGATTAATTTGAAGAAGTGCAGTTTTGTGAAGAAAGAGTTGGTGTATTTGTAGTTTCAGCAGAAGGTCTAAAAATGGACCCAGAGAAGGTACAGGCTATCCTTGAATGGCCTACTCCGAGGAGTGCTACTGAGGTAAGATCTTTTAATGGTCTAGCTAGCTTTTACAGAAAGTTTATCAGAAATTTTAGCAGTATTTGTGGACCCTTGACTGAAACAATGAGAGGGGATAGAAAAGAGTTTAAGTGGTCTAATGGGGCAGAAAAGAGTTTTCAATTGTTGAAATAAAAAGTTACAGAACAACCGGTTTTAGCACTTCCAGATTTTAATAAGGTGTTTCAAGTAGATTGTGGTGCTAGTGGTACTGCAATAGGAGTTGTTATGAGCCAAGAAGGTAAACCTGTTGCTTATTTCAGTGAGAAGTTAAATGATGCCAAGAGGAAATATTTTGTTTATGATCAGGAATTTTATGCTATAGTTCAGGCATTAAAGAAGTGGAGACATTATCTGCTTTCTAAGGAGTTCATTTTGTATACTGATCATCAAGCTTTGCAATATTTGAATAGTCAAGGAAAATTGAATCAAAGGCATTTGAAATGGGTTGAGTTTTTGCAGAGTTATACATTTGTTTTGAAACACAGGAGCAGAAAGTCTAATAGCATTGCAGATGCTCTTAACAGAAGGCAACTATTGCTGACAGAAATTCAGATTGAAGTGGTTGGGTTCAAGGAACTCAAGAATTTGTATCTAGGGGATCTTGATTTTGGTGATGCTTGGAAAGCTTGTACAGAACCTGTTACTCTAGACAGGACAAAATGGTTGGATTTCATCATCCAGGATGATATGCTATTCAGAGGGAGTCAGTTGTGCATTCCACGAAGTTCTATGAGGGAGAATCTCGTCAAGGAGAAGCATAGTGGAGGATTGGCTGGACATTTTGGTCGTGATAAAACCCTTGCTTTGGTTGCTGAGAATTATTATTGGCCACAATTGCAGCAAGATGTGAAGAAGTTTGTACAGAGTTGCAGAGTGTGTCAGATGGCGAAAGGAGTGAAGCAGAATATAGGGTTGTATCAGCCATTACCTATACCAGAGAAGCCTTGGGAGGATATCAGTATGGACTTTGTTCTTGGTTTACCGAGGACACAGTGGGGACATGATTCAATTTTTCTAGTAGTTGACCAATTTTCAAAGATGACACATTTCATTCCCTGCAAGAAGACTAATGATGTTGTTCATGTAGCAGAATTGTTTTTCAGAGAAGTAGTGAGACTTCATGGTTTGCCAAGGACCATAGTTTTAGATCGGGACACTAAGTTTGTTGGATATTTCTGGCGTACATTATGGAAGAAGTTGAAGACAGATTTGAAGTTCAGTTCATCACATCATCCATAGACTGATGGACAGACAGAGGTGGTGAATAGAAGTTTGGGAAATTTGCTGAGATGTTTGGTTGGAGATAAGCCAACAGGATGGGATTTGATTTTACCACAAGCAGAATTTGCATACAATAATTCTGTCAACAGGAGCACTGGTAAATCACCATTCTAGATTGTATATGGAAGTAGTCCAAGAAATGCATCTGAATTGAGGAAGATAGATAAAGGAGAAATAAGTAGTGCTGAAGCTGAATATTTTGCAGAACACTTGAAGAACATCCATGAAGAGGTGAGGAAGCATATTACCAAGATGAATGCACAGTATAAGGCAAAGGCAGATGAGAAAAGGAGGTATAAGGAATTTTAGGTTGGTGACGAAGTCATGGTTCATTTGTGGAAGGAACGGTTTCCAGTTGGTACATATAACAAGCTGAAAATGAAGAAGTTTGGACCATGTAGGATACTAAAGAAACATGATTCAGGAAACGCATATGAGGTAGAATTGCCTACTGAGCTAAATATTTCACCAATTTTTAACATTTCAGATCTGACAGAGTATCATGAAGGAGGTGTTGAAGACGAGATCACAGCAGCACAGTGGAGTATTCCAGCAACTAGTTCAGACACTAAGGAGATCGAAGATATACTGGACAGTCGTGTTGGCAGAAGCACAAGGAACAGGACATATGAAGAATATCTGGTCAAGTGGAAAGGATGACCTGTTGAAGATTCATCATGGCTAACAAAGGAGGAGGTTAGCCGTTTTGGCTTTCCTCTACACACCTGAGTCGTGACAGGGTCACTTCTCAAATTACCCTGGGTGTCTGATGCAGGAGCATCCTGGGTGTAAGAGCAATCTTGCATCACCCAAAAATATTTCTATTTTTATATTCAATAAGGGCTATTTTGTGCAGAGCTACTATTTATGGAAAGTTACTATTTTAGGTAATTTTCGTAGGTGCTCAGAATGATCTGATTGCTTTCTTGGAGGTTCATTTTGGTCATGTAAGCCTGCCAGTAAAGTTTCATTGCCAGATCAAGTGTATATTGGAAGATATTGAAGATTTTCGGTATTGGCAGCAGGGTAAAGAAACTTTGAACTCGGTTTTGAAGGCTTTAGAGGCCCCGGATGAGGTCAAAAATTTGGGTGACGGGCGCTTGCACCGTCAAGCCTGTAGAGCGCTTCGTGGCATTTCTGAAATGGGGTTATAATAGCCGATCGGGTCAACTGGTGATGACTTATGGTCTTCGGAAGTTGGGCCACCCGAAATGGCGAAAAATAATTTTCTTCAAAATTTCTGTTCGGGTTTCAAAGGTTATCTTGAGCCGACTATGATGTAATAAAATGTAAAATAAAATAATTCTAAGTTTGGTCGGCCTTATTGGCTAAAATTCTGGAACCTTCCCAGGCGGTGGATAATTGCCTATATAAGGAAGGCTGTATTATTGTCTTAGGCAGTTCAGAATAGTTCTGGGTAGTAGATCTGGGTAATAGTTCGAGGCTTTGTCCTACAGAATATTGTAAGGGAATGCCCATGTGGCTTTGCATATTGTAATTCTGAAAGTTTGTAATTCCACATTTGTGAAGATAATAAGAAGCCAATTTTTTGTTCTTGCATATTGTTGTTGTTTCTCTATTTCTGTTATGTGTTTGTGGTATTAAGGGGAGCACCCTTCATCAAGAATCTACTCTTTCCATGTCTTGAGATCTTCTCTCTGCTCTTGTATAGGAAACAAAAGAAACCTCATCATTGACTCCATTGAAGTCTGGTTGCTCCCAATTGAAAAGAGCAGTCTCATTCTCTTTTGATTCTTGTTGAGGAACTGACCCACTAGATGAAGCCTCTGATTGAGCTTGTGAGGAATTTTGAACCATTAGAGCTTGGTTCATCCATCTATTTGAACATGTGGCCTTGTTGTGAGGTTTATTACAAGGAAAACACCATTCATTCTCCATAGCCACATTATTTTGACTAGGAACCATATCCCTCACTGGATTTGTAGAATTGAGAGGTGCAAGGTTATATGGTTGGAATGGTCTTTGATTGAAACTTTGCCTTTGTCCTTGATACCCTCCTTGGTATGGTGGCCTATTTTGTTGAAAAGGATATCCTTGATTTTGATATTGCTAATTAGAACTTTGGCCTTGTGACTGAAATGGTGGTCTGATTCCTTGACCTTGTTTCTTCAAATTTGTGACCTCTTTAGTCAAGGTCTGCAACAAGTTTGTCATTTCTTCCTTATTGCTTTCTTGACTATTCTTTATCTCTTGTAGCTCTTGAGAGAAACTTGTTCTCAGCTCCTGACCACTAGTACTGGCCTGAGGTGCTAATATGGTGGGAATAGGGGTAAATGGGGGTACTTGTATAGGTGCAATGGGTTGAAGGCTAGGAAAAATGGGCATTGGAGGTCTTCTAGCAATCATGCCTGCTTGGATTAAACAATTTTCAGCCCTGGCAGCTATGTCAAAGGCTTGGGATAAAGAAGTACCACCCATAGATTGGATCATGATAGAAATTTGACCATTCAAGATTTGAAAGTAGTAGAGGAAAGCATGGTTAGCTGATGGTCTCACTAAGACTGGGATTCTATTCTATGTTTTGAGGAATCTACTATTGTAATCTATCATTTGCTCTTGAGGGTCTCTCCTAATAGTTGTTAATTACTCAACTAGAGACAAGTTATCTAATTTATCCTCAAAATATTTACTTAATGCATCTCCTAATTCATCCCATGAAGTAATAGAACCAATAGTTAGAGTTCTAAACCATTCAAGAGCCTTACCTTTTAGAGAGGATGCTAGTAATTTTGTGGCCACATCTTCTTGAGTAATGTTGTGTATGCTGCAGATGGTGGTCACATCTCTTATATGCTCAAAAGTAGTTGTTTTCCCTTCTCCCATGAAATCAGGTATGCTCTTAATTGCCACCAAGGGCACATCATGATGTTGGGAAAAAGCTAATGGACTCCCTTGATTGAAAGGTGCAAAGGAAAACTGTCTAGCCATTGTAGGAGCTGTGATTTGAAGATTGACAACTATATGAGCTGTACTTGCTACTGGATTTGAATCCTCTTCTAGATCTCTAGTTAGAGATCTACCTCTTCTTTTGGAATGAGAGGGAAAAGGTCTCCCTTCTGAGGTATTAGGAGGTTTTGATTGAACTCTCCTTGGACGGGATGTTCTTTGAGTTGACCTGCCTTTGTGACTTCTTTTTGAGGGCAACTCTAAAAATTGAGTAGGGTTTGAGCTTCTAGTCTCAATCTTTCTCATAAACCTTGAATAAGGTTAGCCTGGACCTTTGGAATTAGTGGAGTCACTAGATATACTTGATAGAACAAACTCTAAAAGCTTGTATCATGCAATCTATATATCAGAGATAACATAACTTTAACAATGAACTTCCTTTTGTAGTCCCACCGAGCGTGCTAGAATTGTTATACACTAAGTTTTCACCCTTGTTTCAAGCTCTCATAGTCTTGATAACCTAGTATAACATGGGAATCATCTCCAGGTTGTGGGACCTATGCTAACTGAGATGAGACCTCTAAGTTCTAGGATGGTTCCTCTTGGATAATTACCATAATTTGTTCTTAAACATGAAAGTAAACTTTGAGGGAAAGGGATAGACGGAGTGCTTGAAAGGGAAATGACTAAAAGCAAACTACCTACTAGGTGATACACCAAAATTAGGGTTTGGATCTCAGTATAGAGGAATGGAATCAATGAGAGACTCAGGTCTAGTAGGTCACAACTTACTAAATAGGCTTGCATAAGTGTTTCATAGGAGGGCCTAAATAAAAGACACAACTTATGACCTGCAAGCAGATATTCACTTCTGCAACTTGGTGTAGGATTGAGACAAGACTGTTAGGGGGTTGCAGTATACCCACAAAAACATCTAAATTAGATCAAACAAAATAACACACAAAATTATAGAATGTAAGATGGATCAGGAAACCTAAGTTGTCATTGAAAACATACATATACTTTGATTCAATAAGAGAAGACTCAGACAAGGAAGTATAGGGACATGAAGGATTGTCACAAAATAAATCTGCAGTATCTGAATCATCAATGAAAGATTTACAACTGTAGAAGTTAGAGGGTGGAGAAAATGCCACAGATAACTCTTAAGAAAAGTGAATTTCTTTTTACAATTTTCCAACTCTAAGCTCAAAAGCTCCAAAAATACAATATATACATCCTTGCACACAGGCAAGGGTCAAAAATCTAAGGTTAGAGAATTTTTAAATAATGATAAACCCTAGTTCTGTGAAGTCTGATCATAAATAATTCCCTGCAACATCATAGCTGATCAGATATTCTTTGAGTGCCCCTCCCCTGTACCTCATAGTCAGCCTACAGACAAGCAACTCGAACTCATCTACCTCTTTGCACAAAGTCTCGCCATGAATGCACTAATTTGGTACTCTCAGAAAACAAGAAATGACCAAAGACGGTCACCCAAACCCCTGTTATCATCTTCCTCAACTACAATTGTCCTTGAAACATAAATTTTTAGCTACCCACTTTGTCGCAATCGACCATTGGATCAAAACCTAGCAAAAACCCTGCAGAGAAATATTTAAAATTTAAATATTAACGGCTAATCGGGTGGCGCCAGACTTTTCTTCTATCGATGACTGACGTTTAAACCTCAATCTTCTTTTAAAATGTGACTATCAGATCCTCTTATTTACTCGAGAACCGCTCGTCTGCAGGATTAACCCCAAGTCCACTTTAGGTTACCTTTCCCTTCAGTCATAGAGTCATTCAAACCTTTAGTTGACCCTGGTTAAGTCTGGCAAACCTGAGAAGCTCTTTAGTCACTGATTTGCAAAGTAATTTCTAATCCTAGGCCCATTCACCACTTGGCAATCTTTTAATCACCCTTGAATGCTCTGTAGGCATACACCTCAGCAATGGACCCACTCAAACTGAGATTCCAATCTAATGACAGGTGCATGATCTTATGGCCTCGAAAGATTCTTTCAGATTATACACCCATCATAGATTTCATTAAGCCATGACCCTACTGACACATCATTCCACCTATAAGTCTAAATTAGCACATGACAACCAATCATATTTGAGTAAGTCAGCAACACGCGACACTGGCCCCACTGATTTCCCCTTTACATCGACCAATGAAAAATGAGCATGTCACCTTGACCTGGCATTGGACCCACCTGACACAGCCTCTGTAAAAAGCAAGATCGATGGTCATCTTAAGATCTCATACCTTTGATACCACCCTTGTGAAGACACGCTGACCGTCGATCCTTTGACAACAATAAAACCTATGACCACTGAAAGAAAATGACCCCACTGACAAGTGTCGACTCAAGACATGTAGACCAACCAGAAGCAAGCACATCAGTAGATGAGGACCCACCCGAGATAGCTCTAACAATAGAATGAAATTTACGGTTGGTGCATAATCTCATGTGTCAGAAAAACTCCATGAGAAGATACGCCAACTGTTGATCTAGAAGGGACTCAGTCGGCAGGGCTCGCTTTGACATATTATCTGAATTATGATCCTCGGCCAATGAAAAGCTTCCACATGGGACAACATGGAAATGGACCCACCTGACTTTGAAATGCTGAGCAAAATGGAAGATCAACGGCCATCGCAAGATCACAGGTGTCAAAAAAACCCCTTGCGAATTCATGACAACCGTCAGATCTTCCTGGTTGGGTTCCCACTAAAGTGACCACCAAAAGACTTAGCGAATACATGACTGAAGAGAAGTTAGCCATCACAGAGTTGCAAGATATTAAGTGGTAACCATAAAACACTTGGCGACTAAGAGAACCACTATATTCACTAAGTCGCGGAATGGAAAAGGTAACCGTCGGGGAACTTAAAAGAAAAAGGGGACCAACCAATGAGAAATTAGCGCACATGGGTATTGAGGAGTTTAAGTGACTAAAAAAGTAACATCAAAATAGAAATAAGGCTTAGGGCTATCAGGGTTTTAAGCTTACAATGACTACTTTATGAATTTTTAAAGGACCTTTCACCTAGCCAGGGACCTAGAAATAGTCGCAGAGACTAGAGGGAAGTAGATAAAGCCATGAAATTTTGTAGAGCGCTGAGAAGGATAAAAATGCAGACCTTGAGATGGGAAAAGGCCAAATTTGCATGTACATGGAAAATTTGGGTAATAATTATATTAATTTTTATTACATGAGAATACGCCCAAATAACATTCAGATCTCAAAAAGAATTTTTGAAGGAATTTCATGTTCTTCTATTTTAGGTAGCGCAACTTCCAGAGACCATAATCCATCGTCCATTGACTCGATTGGCTCTTATAACCCCATTTTGGAAATGACATGAAGTTCTCTATAGCACTTGACTAGGATAATATTTAGTCATCCAAAGTTTCAACCCCATTAGGATCCTGTAAAGACTTCAAAATTGAGTTTAAAGTTTTTGTACCCTTCCTCCAATCCCAATTTTTTTTAATATCTTCAAAACTAGACTTCATCTTGCAATGAAACTTTACTGGAAGGATGATATAACCAAAGTGAATCTCCAGGGAAGAAAATGAGCATTCTAATGTCAAACAAAATATATACTAAAAATAGTAAATTTCCAAAAATAGCATCTCTACGCAAGATAGACCTTATTGAAAAGAAACCAAAAATTATTTTTGGGTTATGCAAGATTTCCCTTACACCTAGGATTCTCCTTCATCAAAAAATATGAGAATGTATATGTCATTATCAAATACTTACTAATTCTCAATTTTTTCTAGGACTAAGGGTTTGGTTTTCCCTTCAAACTTTGAAATTCATGCAAATGTGATATCATCTAGCTTAAGAGAAATGCTAGATAGTATATGTGTCTTTTTTTCTGTGGCTTATATCAATCAAGTAAATCCCAAAAGCATAAAAAATCCGAATCTCCTCCCAAACAACATTCCTATATTATTTCATTCAAATTATTTTGAAATCTGCCAAAGCTCACCCAAGCTCTACAACTTCTCGCCCAAGCTCCCTTTTCAAAATGTAGGCTCTCATGCCCGCATCCCATAGGGTAAAATCTATTCCCCTAGTTGATCCCCCTACTAGTCTTGATGGACCCCTGGTTGTTCCCGTGAATACCTCTATCACGGGCCCAGTGGTTGAGTCAACAAAGGAGACCCAAAAAGTGTCTTCTTCTGTCAATGCCCCCTATTCCCCACCAAAACCCAATTGGAAAGGGGCCCTTATTAGAGAAGCTCAACAATCTTTGGAGTCTCTCTTGGTGGATTTCATCTAGACTGAGGAAGGAGCTAAAATTTTACTTCCAGATTCCATGGTGAATAGAATGATGGCAGATTTCCAGTTAGCTCTGGTTGGCCGATTCTTCAACTTCGAATCTACCATCGAAATGGTTTGAAAATGGGTGCCAAACTAGTGGAAGATCAGAGGTTTTGTCCTTGTTTCTGCTATGTTGGGTGGGCTTTTTTGTTTAAATGTACCACCCTTGAGGATCTAACCTTTGTTCTATCAGGATCCTAGATCTATTGGAAGCACTTCCTAGCCCTTGCAAAATGGAAACATAGGTTCAACCCAGTGACATAACTGACCAGAATGGCCCTGTTTTGGGTTTGTCTCCCTAGCCTCCCACTTGAATATTGGGATGAGAAATTTTTTTGATGGATAAGTGACTCCTTCAACACTTTTATCACTTCTAACCAGGTGACCCACTCTAAATCAAGGCTAGTTTTTGCAAGGTTCTATGTGAATGTCACCTTGAACAAAACCCTACCCAACTTTTTCATCCTAAAATCTATACTGGGTAGATGGACCCAAGTGCTAGTGTAGGAGAACTCTACCCTATTATGCCAAAGCTATGATAATAGAGGTCACTCTAGTGACACTTGCAAGACCTCCTAGTTAGGATAAAAAAAAGGGAGCAAGGATAAAGGAATGACTAAGGTTCCCCCCTTAACGAAAGAAGTGGAAAAGGAGGAGACTAGCCCACCCTTGGTGGCTAATGAAATGGAAAACCTAGCAAAGGAAAACTTGGTGCTGGAGGAAGGTGAGATCACCCCCCTTGATAAAATGCAGCGGGGAACCATGTTCTTGGCTCTCTTGAATCTCTGCCTATAGAGGAACCCATCCTCCAGGCTATGGTGGAGCCGCTAGAGAACCCTCCGATGACCCCCTCGGAGAGGAAGAAGATTAGCCAAACTAAGGTGGAACAACCTACCATTGTGGTAGCTCTGGAGCTAAAATCCCAAAAATTTGATCCTAAACCTCTCCCATAGATTGTATGGAAGAACTTTTCTAGCTCCCTTGATGCTGATTGTGGGGTGGAGGAGGATGAGGGGGAATGGAAAACACAGAAAAAGAAAACCAAGCCCAAGAAGGCTGATGTGGGAGTGGAAACACCTAGGGGAAGGCCATTAGATTGTGTAAGGAGATCAAGAGGGACCATAAGGGATATTGCAGTAGGTAAGCAACAAACCCTAGAATCTAGTTTTAAAAGTAAGAAATGATTTGCCTTTCTTGGAATGTTAGGGGTTTAAATAGCTCCCTCAAACAAAGTGTTGTTAAACACTACATTTTTTATCATAAGCTGGATGTTTTTCTCATCCAAGAACTTAAGATGTTGTCTAGTAATTTTGACACCCTAACATCCAATCTTTGGCCTGGTGCTGCTTTCCTTTACTTTGAAGCTATGGGTGCTTCTAGAGGCATTGCTATGCTTTGGAACCCCAATAAGATAAATAGCCATCAAGTTTCCTCCTCTCTGAATTTCCTTATTGTTACCTTCAGGAAGGATGGATTGGAATGGATCACTTTCAATATTTATGCCCCTAGTACTTGGACTGGTAGGACCTCCCTTTGATCTAACCTCTCCCTCTAGATAAATCAAAACACTTCCATGAATTATTTTTTGGCCGGTGATTTCAACACCCCTCTTTACCCCTCGAAAAATTGTGGTGGACTAATAGATTACTCTGATAGTATGGGGAAGCTGGCAGATTTTATTTCTTCCATTGGTCTTCTTGACATCACTCTGAAAGGGAACCCCTCACTTGGGCCAACAATAGGAAGGGACCCCATCTCATCCAGGTGTTGCTTGACCATTTCTTTGCCACCTCTTCATGGGACCTATGTCTGAATTCCACCCTGACCTCCCTACCTAGAACCACCTCCAATCATAACCCCCTCCTCCTCTTTTGGCATGACTCCCCTAAGGGTCATCTGACCCCCTTCAGATTCAAAATTGTGTGGTGCTCTCACCCATCCTTAAGAGATGAAATGAGGTTCTAGTGGGCCACTAACATTAAGGCACTGCAATGTTCAAAATTGTCGAAAAGTTGGAAATTATTAGAAGGGAGGTTAAAGGCTGGAGCAAACATAATTTTGGTGATTTTCAAATAGAGAAAAAGGAGTTGACTGAAACTTTAGGGTTCCTCCAGGCCCAACTGGCCTCTAGAAACCACCTACCCTAGATACAGGTGGAGGAGGAGTTGACTCGACACAAACGCCAGGAAACTCTGAAAAAAGAGGAAATCTACTAGAAGCAATGTTCTAGAATCCAGTGGCATACTGAAGGGGACATGAACACAACTTTCTTCAATAGGTCTACCAGTAACCATAAAATAAGAAATACCATAATTTCTATCAAGGATGAGGGAGGTAGTGAAGTCATGAAGAAGGACAAAATCAATCAGGTGGGGGAAAATTACTTTAAGGGGTTGTACTCAAATTAGGGACAAATGTGCCCGATTAGTATCCAAAATCAAATATTCGACCACGTCCAAAGTGCTATAACTCATAGTGATAATGATCAGCTAACTAAGCATTTTTATAATGAAGAAGTCAAGAATGCGATCTTCGCTATGGGTACTTACAAAGCCCTAGGTCCTGACGGCTTTCCTTCAGCGTTCTTTTAGGAATATTGGGAGATCATGGGGACTGATGTTATCCATGCTGCCAGATATTTCTTTAGGATGGGGTGTCTCTTGAGATAGCATAATAAAACCTTTATTGTGCTTATCCCAAAGCATGACAACCCCACCTCTATGGTGGATTTTAGACCAATCAGCCTCTGCAACACTTTCTACAAGATCCTTACTAAGATCCTGGTCAGAAGAATGAAGCCACTTCTAGATAAAATTATTAGCACTACTCAAAAAGGTTTTTTGTGAAGAAGACAGATCCTCAATGTGACCATAGCCACTCATGAAATCATCCACTCTATGGATAGGAGAAAGGTCCCAAGTATGGCCTTTAAACTAGATATCTCTAAAGCTTATGACAAAGTTAATTGCTCATTCCTTCTTAAAATTCTCTCTAAAATGGGCTTTAATGAGAAGGTTGTTCATATTATATAAGAATGTAGCCAAACTGTTAGCTTCTCTGTGCTTGTCAATGGCACCCGCAGCGGCCTCTATAAACCTGAAAAGGGTCTCAGACAAGGAGACACTCTCTCCCCCTACCTTTTTATTATGGTGGTTGATGTTCTTAGCAGGAATCTAACTATGCTTTCCTCCATGGGAAGAATAAAAGGCATCGAACCTACTTCTACTCTTCATGAGGTTGTGTTAGAGTAGTTTGTGGATGACACCTTCCTTTTTGGATATTCTTCAGTGCTTGAGGCCACATAGTGGAAAAAAATCCTAGAAAATTATGCTTGGGCTTCTGGATAGTGTATTAACTACCAAAAAAGTAGGTTGTTCTTCTTCAATACCCCCATGGAGATACAAAATAGGGTGCTATAGATTCTAGGTTTTCTGTCAACTTCACTCCCTTCTACCTACCTCATCCTCCCCCTCACAGTTAAGGAGGGTTCGCTGGACTTCTGGAACTCCATCCTGGAAAGAACCTAGATGAAACTTGCTGGATGGAAAGGGAAGATCCTTAACAGTGCTGGTAAACTTCAACTAGTGGCCTCCACTCTCTAGCGGATCCCAGTTTACTTCCTATCCCTCTTCAAGATCAAAAGCAACATGGTGGACAAACTTGAAAGAATTTAGAGAACTTTATTATAGGATGGCTCTGAAGAAAAAAAGAGGATGTCTCTAGTCAATTGGGACACGGTCTACCTTCTGAAAAGAATGGGTGGTCTGGGCCTAAGGAGATTGGCTTGATGAATAGAGCCCTTACCATGAAAGTGGCCTAGAAACTCATAGAAGGAAAAGTAGACTGGTGAAAAATAATGGAAGCTAAGTACCTCCAAGGACATCCCTACAGGTGAATGTACCATGATAGTGACCTCCCTAGTGGATCCAAATTCTGGGAAAACATCTATAAATGCAAGACTTTGCTGGCTAAAGGAGCTCTCTAGAAAATTGGAAATGGGAGATCCATCAGATTCTGGGATGACTATTAGATCCTGAACCACCCTAACCTAGGGGTTAGGTACAAACCTCTTATGGACTACCTTAGACCCCTCCTTGGTAACAAAACCTCCAACTACATAGCTGGTAGGAACTGAAAAGATTTAGCTAATCTGGTTAGAGACATATTGGACCTTCATTATTTGGCCAAGGAGCTCATGGAAACCCTAATTGATGTCAGAATCCCAGGGCCTAGTGTCCAAGACTCCATTATCTAGGCCCCTACACAAGCCAGTACCTTCTTAGTAAAATCTACTTACAACCTACTTATGAAGGAAGAGAATAATTTGGGGGACTAGAAGAAGTTTTGGATCTCTTAGCTCACACCAAAAATCAATTTCTTCTGGTGGACCCTTATGCATGGTAAAATCCTAACCCAAAATAATATTATAAAGAGGGGCTTGTCAATGGAGAAGAGGTGTGTCCTATGCAGAAAGGAGGAGGAAATGGTGAACCATCTTTTTATACACTATGACTATGCTACTGGCATCTGGCATGAGGTCATCAGAAAGTTGGGTATCCCGTGGGCTATAGGTAGGGATGTGCATCAATTTTCTAACTAGAGATCCCCCTCCAATCACCCCCTTCTCCAACTCCTTTGGTGAATGTTTCCCCCTCACATTTGCTAGATTATTTGGAAGGAATGGAACAACAGGATATTCAGGGAGGCTAGTATTCAGTCAGAGAGTTGTCTCCATATTGGTACCAAGATCCTTTGTGAAAATGCCAATTTGGCTAAGTGGAAGCTTCCCTCTATACCCCCCTCTACCTGGGAAGTCAAAATAGATGATAATTGGAACCTGTTGGCTGGGTTCTCCAAGTTTGACAATTCTAAGATGATGGCTAGAAAATCTACTAGATGGGTTGCTCCTCCCAGATGATGGATCAAATTAAACTTTGATGGGGCTACTCAGGTTGGGGGAGGTGTGCTAAGAGACCATAAAGGCACTTTCCTTTTGGCTTATGCTAGGCTGCTCAAGAATTGCACTGTTAACCAAGCAGAGGGAATGGCTCTTCTATGGGGGATTATTTTTGTTACCCAAATGAACATTAGATTGCTAGTAATCGAGGGGGATTCCAAAGTGGTGGTGGAGGCTATCAAAAGGGGAGCCAATGTAGGATGGTGCGTTAGCTCCATTTTGCTAGAGATCTATGAGCTTCTCAACAACTTCCAAGGCATGACAATTGGCCACACATATAGAGAAGGGAACACAGTGGCTGACTTGATGGCAGCTATTGGCCTAAGGAAAAGAAAACTCAACAATTGGAGGATGGTCAGCGAACTTCCTAAGGTGACTCAGCAACTCATCAGAGGGGAAATGATTATAAGTGATATTTAAATGAGCCACATTGTTATATTTATTATGAATCTGTCTCAGATCACGTGCTAGCATAATTAGGATATTTTTTTGATTATGAAAAGGAATACCCTAAACCCCATAAAGAATCATAATTACCTTTCTAGCATGTGGAGAAATTGTTTCCTGAATTGGCGGGCTTACCTGGCTAACAAGGACATCAAGTCCAGCCCTGACATTATTGCTAATAATGGCACATGGAGATCTATTTGATTTTCCAGTATGGAGCCCAGCTCCCAAAAATTCACCCAAGGGTAGCTGACTATGTATAACCTTCTCTCGAAATGGCCAAACCAAAATAACTAGTTTTACATTACCTATCAAGAAGCTGTGCTGTTTGGTTCTCTGGATATCCTGATGTAGGCGATGCAAAGTTTTGACATGGGAGGCAACACCCCTCCAATCGAACTAGATAAGATCGATGAGACCTTCACCTCTAACCTGTTGGTGACCCACTATTGCAGAGAGAGTGGTATTTGGGGTTTCATGGAGCGCATGAAAGGTGGGCAAGATGAGAGAATTTCCAAACAATTTGTCTCATCTTGGAATAATAGGAGTGTCTCGGTTGGTGTCATCCATTTCCAGATCAATGAGGAGGTCATTTCTAAGGTGATGGACATCTCTATGGAAGGGAGAAAGTACAAAAAGACTAGTCAAATGCCTGACCCTACCAATCTCAACCAGTTTTTCAAAGAGGGAGATAATCTACTCAAGAAGCAAGGGGGTTTTAGCTGGGAAGAGCTTTTGGAGTTTTGGCCGAAGCTTTGTCTCATTGTGATGAAATATTTCACCCTCGAAGGTAATCTTACAGTGTTCTACTACTACCACTTGCCTTTTCTTAATCACATTAGGAATAAGGACTTAATTTCCATTCCCTTCTACCTCCTGCATTCCATAGAAAGTAATATTTTGGACATTAGAGAGAACCCTGATAAATCAATCCATATCCTCCACCAGGACCTCCTCCTTTATATCTACCATTTCCACAAGGCTATCTACCCTGCACCCCAAACCCCCCGATTATCCAAGAGATTGGCTAGGAGGATTCCTCATCCAAAATTGAAAACCCAACTCACTCCACCTCCTATTTCATCCAAGTTATCTAGGAGTCTAATCTTGCTCCTAAAGATGGTGGGACCCATAAAAAATGTGTTAAAAATCCATTCAAGAGGACGGATGAGTAGGAGGAGTCTCATGTCTCTTAGTCTCTTGAGACTAAAGATCAGAAGGAGTTTGACAGTACTCTTGAGACTGAATGGAAGCCCAAAAAATGGAGGTTGTTGGAGAGCCAGGTCAAGCTGGAGGTGGACTTAGGTGGCTCAGGTCGTCAAAGGTCTAATAGAATTGTGAATGGGCATTGTAAAACTAGAATTTTGGAAGCAGTCTCTAGAGAGAAATCCCTATCTAAAAAAGATTCTCACTCAACTGAGTCCATAAAAGGCTCTTCAGATGATCACATGAGTCTGATTAGGGCTGGTAACACTCCTCGTCCCAACCCTCAACAAACCGTGGAGACTCCCCACCCTACCCCACCTCAAACTTTATCCCATGATAACCAGGAAAAGCCCCCCACTACTAAAAATAATCCTAGAGATCTAGTTGGTAAAGATAGTCTTAAAGGCACCCTAAAGCAGAAGTTTTCTGATCTGGACAAAGAGATTGTTGACATCAAGTAGGACCTGTAAGAGCTGAAGCTTCACTGTAGGATGACTAACAAATTTGTGTTGAAGGTCATGCATGCTTTGGCTATGAACCTTTGTACTATGCAGGAAAAAATGGCGAGCGACAGTCTGGAGGTGGATGAGGACAATAAGGATCTTTTCCTATTCTTGCAGGAGGAGGGGCTAGGACTCTGATGTCCAAACATCTGGGTGGAGAGAACTAGCTGCTGGTGCTCATGAGGTTTTTATTTTTGTCTGGGCATGGCCCTCAGTTCCCCTATTTTGTTTCAGGTTTTAAGGTTATTTTGCCTAGTCTTTGGTATAGCCCTGTGTGGCTTATTAATGTTATTTTAATTTCTACTATTCGATTCAGATACTCTAGTTTAATCTTTTTGAAAAGTACTATGGTTTTTTTTTTATAGAGGTAGATTAGACTTGATTTATTCTACTATTAAACTACTCTTGAAATGCTCTCGACTAGGGCCATTAATATGTTGTTAATGTGCCTCTAGTCCCTTTGTGTCATGCCCATCAAAAACACACTAAAAACACACCAATTTTTTTTTTTAAATGATTAGTTAAGTGTAATTCAATGTTGCAGATTGAAGGGGAAATCTTAGGCAACGAATCTCAAGACATCAATTAAACAATTTGTCAATCAAAGATGGTCTACAAGGTCACTAGGATAACGTCAAAACAAAGGGGACTTCAATAAGACAGAGGGGATTGCACTAAGTTCAATCTAGAGTTACACTTAGACTAAGCACGATATGCCAAGTGGGTTTACAAGCTAGGAGGTCTCGTTAATCGAATAATCGAACAGTTTGAAGTGTTAGCAATCACATAGGTCATTAAGGATTTAAAGAACAATGCTTAGATTATTCCCTAAATAATGATTTTCGATCTTGAGGAGTTAAGTTGTAACCTTCGAGATGAAACAATCACTTGAATGACGAGGCATAAATTAATAACTATTTTTCTTTGTAATATTCCATATATGCTAAGTCCTAGGAACCATTGAAAGACGTTTATAAGTATAAGAGATCAACATGGATAATCTAATTAATCCTCTAAAACATATTTTAACTAAATTTATATATATACATATATATAATTAATAATCATAATAAGTTAATTAATAGTTATGAATTATTTAATACACTACAATATTTCAACTTATTACATTATATGACAATATTCAAACTCAGTTTGTAAAGCCTACTTTATCACCCTATGCCTAATTATAGCCATAATTCATTGTTAAAACAATATCAAATCTTATTATTAAATAAAACAAAATGCTAAGTTTAATTAATATTATTACTCTAAAAAAACATACTAACTTACCTTAAATCACATCAAACATCTATCCTAACTAAGCCTATTCTATCTCTTAGCCTACCCCTTTACACATGTCATCTCCCTTCACCCAAGGACTAACTACCTAGAAACTCCCTACACACTTGCCCCAAGATGCATGTCACATCAAGCTGGGCGCACATGTGTGTTGGGGTGTTGAAAAGCCAACATAGTGGCGCCACTTAAGGGAAGTGAGAGCAGATTTTATTTCTTTTCATGGGTATACTTAACCATAAACAACTTTCAATCAAAACCTTTGCTCTTCCCAAGAAGGGAGCGCCTAACAAGGAGGGGATAGGTGTACAAAGAAATCTGCAAGAATGTCAGACTTAATTCTTCCTTGGGGTACGCATGGAAGAAGTCTTTACAAGATTTCATATGTCCTGACATCACTTATTTCTAAGATACAAGGGCCAAAGAAAGGATAGTATAAAAAAAATTTATTTGTTGATATAGTCATAGCCAAAAACCAACGTAGGGGATAATGAGACAAGGAAATTAATTATAGAATCTACCCTTTACTCATCATCTGCACCTAGGAGAGGCTTTTGTGGGGTCCACTACAAGTGGGTGATGAGGTTTATAGTTTTTTTTTTAGTAAAGTTTATTTTTGTTTCTAACCAGTCATTAAGAATCTGTTTTAAAGGTAGGTTAGTGTATTAACCATGATTAGGAATAATGTTAATTAGGAGGAGGAGAATATTCTCTGTGGCTTTGTTACTTGGGCCAGCACCCGCTTGCTACTTTTATCTATCAAAAACATTCCTATATTGTTCTAGTCTCTTCTTGCAGAAGAATATTTGGATCTAACTTGGGATATGACCAATTCTAAATCTCCAATTATACTGAGATTATTAATTCCATTCATAGAAGCTAATCTCATCCTGGAATCAATAATGTTTTACACTTTGAAACCTTATTTTTACAAGAAAACATAAGAGTGAATGAGAATTTAAAAGTCTTACCACTAGGAGAAATTAGTATAAAACCTGCACCTGAACCTTCCCTTGAACTAGAACCATCAAAGTACGTAGTCCAAAGACAATTGTGATTATATAAATTCTCCTAGTTCTCATATGGGGATACACACATCTTCCTTTCATCTATTATCAGATCTTCAACTTTGAATTTGTCCATGTCAGTTTCAAGGAAATATGTCAAAATGTCATCTTTACTCTCCTTAATCATGTGTGGGACCCTTAACTCACAAACAAAATTTACATTTTAACCGTCAAAATTAAAAGTAGCAAAAGAAATATCATATTACAAACTACCTCCCATAGATGCACTTCATTTTCTAGATAATAACATGCCATAATGAGGAGGAATATCTACAATGAGAATACTCATTTTTATATCCTTATTAGGGTATGCAACTAATTTATATGGTAGGCCCTTGATAGTACTAATAACAAGAACTTCTCTTGAATCTATCGATTTACATCTCCTATGAGGAATGTCAACCTTCAAGCCCATAGACTCCATAAATTTGGCTAACATTATTGTATTCGATGCCCTTGAGTCTATCATGTAGTTCTTAAGCATTTTTCCCTTAATTATCAAAGTCAGAAAGAAAGTTCGACACTACCTAGAAAATCATTCACGAAGATATCTAAATACATTTGAGTAATTTGAGAAACTAATCCCTCAGGCTTCTTTTCTTTCTTTTCCCTTTTACATTATCCATCCTTCATTATCTTATCTTCATATAATTGTTAAATTTTAATTGAGGATACACCCTTAAACCATGCTAAAGTTTTTTTTATTTTTGTTCCTCCATCCTCATCATCTCAAGAAAATAAACCTTAAGTATAATTTGGGAAAGTTACTGCAATATATCTACATGAACATACTCAGGGACATAAATTAATTTACCTAGACTATCTTCAACTTGAGTTTGTTGGTTGCATTCAATCTTCTTCTTTTTTCTTGAAATTTCCTCTTGAATAGGAGTAGATAAATTTTCCATAGCGTTTAATTTAATTTTAGGTTCATAAATTACATTAGTACATTTAGGGACCTCACCCCTTTTAGACCAAACTTTGGTTTTAACTTCATTGGTCTTCACATTGCCTTTATCTTTCATTAGTAGTTCCTTTGTTTTACCCTTCTAATATTTAATGAACATGCCAACATGCCTACCATTCTCACCTCTAACAACTCTATTTATCAAATGGAAATTACCCCTTGCTTGGGTAACTATATATGTTCTAATTTTTACTATTTCTTCATTAGAAGGTCTTCTTAGGGAAAGAGAGTAGAAACTTGTTTAACATTACACTTGTTATCATCAATTTCTTCATCATCTTCAAAGAAGACTTTTTACTGATACACCTCTTTCCTTCTCCTTGATTCTATGACATATTGATCTTCAACTTCATCACTAGAATCAAGTTCATCACCTAAAAATGTTGATGTTATTAGAGAATCTATCTCATCATAACTTTCACCATTCTCCTCTTCTTACTCTTCACTAGTGGATATATTTTATGCAACTCCACAATAGTCAGGACTATTAGGTGATTGGGCATACCACACATCAGGGAAAATATTCATTGACATTTATGGTTTTTTTCTATAAAGGATCAGGGCTTAGTAAATATTATTTCCCTTTTGTGATGGTTGCATAGGCTTCTCATCCTTCCACTGAGTATTGTAAGGATAATTTTACAATCTAGGATGCCTATTAAAATTATTTATTTAGCAAGCTTATCACCACTAGTGGTCCTATCGTTGTTGTTTCCACCAAAATCTAGGTCCTTTAATATATTTATAACCTTATCCAATTTGTCATCCTCATTATCCTTTTCATTAGAGGATATATCATTATCTTTCTTGCTAGATCTAGAATATTAAGGATCATCTATTTTCCCCAATTTTCTAGACACCTTTTATTACTTTCAATGTTTACAACTAACTTAAATGATTCCCTAATTGTTCTAAGCTCTTTATTCCTAAGAAAATAAGCCATATTTGCATCATAAGCATTTAAGTAAGTAGCCATGGATACATTCACATCAATCCTCATGACTTGGAATAATTTGTGCATAGTTTTGGGCAACATTCTGTTTAATTCAATGACTTCTTCATTAAAATATTTCTTGATTATAGTACAATCTTTCAACATAAAAAATTTATTATTCTTATCACCATATTTTTCCCTAAATAAGATTTCAAATTCATGACTTGAACCTCTACTATCATCACACATGCCGCTAAATGAATCTCTAGCATCCTCAACTAAACATTGAAAAAATAACTTTATTACTACATCTTCATGCTCAACCTCATAGTCCTTTAACATATCTGTAAAATTCTTTAGATGTTCCTCACAAGTAATTGAATTATTCCCATCAAAATTATTCAATTTTTCCCTTATCTCAGTTGAAAAAGGGTTAGGGTATTGAGGAATACTAGTAAGAATAGTTGTTTGTACCTTTCAATGTTAATTGGTTTCCTTTGGAATTGGCCACTAGCAGCGTGGACACTCATACTAGTACCCATATTTTTTCCAACAATCAAAATTTGTGAAATGATACATGGTGGGATGTTATCTCCTTGGAAAATAAATGACATAGCTACAATAGAGGAAGTACAAGAAGAGATAAACTTGACAGACTTTTTTAAGAAAATAATCATCTTCTTCATTTCTAATGTGGATTCTTCCATCCCCACCTTCTACAATTCTTTTGAAAGAATAGATCACTCTCTTTTATTTCTCTCACCAACTCAATTTCCAACTAAGGCATACCACCACTAATAGGACCCTTACTAATAGGATCATTAATAATTATACCAACAACTTTCTTCTTTCCTTTATCCTTATCACCCTCATTATTTTGAGGTGATGATTTATTCTGAGGGACAATAATACTATTAGGCTTTCTAGTATTGTAAATATAGTAAACAACAAGACCCTCAACATTTTTCTTAGGTTCTTCATAATTGACAGCTTTAAGATCACCTAATTGCTTCAAAAATCTAGTTTTTATCATTGAGTGTTATCTTTTTATCATTGAGTGTTCTCTCTCTCTCTCTCTCTCTCTCTCTCTCTCTCTCTCTCTCTCTCTCTCTCTCTCTCTCTCTCTCTCTCTCTCTCTCTCTCTCTCTCTCTCTCTCTCTCTCATTTGATCATTTATTTGCCTCCTCAAGGAATCAAGATGCTCAAAGCTTCTTCTAAATTAGTTAAAGTATAATCTAACTCCAAGGAGGAAGTTGCGTTCACTTTTTCTTTATCATTCTGACATAACATGTGCTTAAAGGGATAAAATATACACACATGAGATGCACCATCATACCTTTTATTCAGGATAAAATCTACACACATGAGATGCACCATCAGATCTTTAACCTTCATATAACCATGCGATTATGCACCAACAATATCATTAACCTTTAAAGTTATAATTTTATCAACACCAAACATGTGTCACCATCTCGCATACTCAAAAATTGCGATAAATCCTTTGAAAACCCTTTGCAATGCTGCAACAAGTCTTTTCTTCCTTTAAATCTCCATGGTACATGTGGCAAAATATTATAATATCACATGAAAAATTCAATACTTTATTATAATAATGTGATCTTTTATTTCCTACATAGAACTTTAGTTAACTTCTAAACCTTAAGACATGAGACACCCTATCTCTTATTTGAACTTCAAAAACTTAGCCCTAAAAGATGCTTTAAAACCCATGATAGACACAGACTTAGCCACTAAACAACACTATTGCATGATCACAACCATCAACACTTAACCATTACATGTCATGCGATGTTGTGAAAGTATATAACTTGATTGCCACACTAACCTCATCACAAGGTCGCAACATAAAATGTTAACCTGACTTCAACCCTGCGACCTTGCACAAATAACTTAGCTTAACCACCAACAAAAATTGCAACAGTTTGATGTAGCATGATAAAACATTAGCAATAGTGCAATATAAACTTAACACCTTTGTAGGATCGCAACATGTTAGACTTAGAATTATTTTGAACTCATGATCCTATGCCTGACTTCTAGATGGCATCACCTTTGATTAAATAAGACTTACAAATATGCAACAAGGCACAACTTGAAAATTTCACTTTAATCAACTTCCATGATGTAAAACATGGACCAAAGAAATAAAAGAGCTTCGATCCAAAAGCATTTCAACTTCCACTTAAAAAAAAACCCTTAAAATGCTCAACACATCAAAATTGAAAAGATAGAGCATTTTCAAGAAACTTTGCAGGAAAATTATCATGTACTTAGCCAATTTTTTTCATTTCAAACACTAGGTACATCACTAAAGCTTGCAAACATACAATGAGGAAACTATTTTGCTAAAAGTCTAGGAGAAAATGCTATGGAATAGGTGAAAGAACATAATTGCTTGATGCACTCTTCAACTAACAAGAAGGGTTACTTTTTGTCAAACAAGGATTCCAGACAAAGTAAATTAAATGAGATTAAATTAGATTCTTTATATAGTTTCATATATTTGTTGAAATCAATCGAAAGATTTTCTCGCTTGTGGGGATAGCTCGTGTTATCAAAGTTCATTGAAAAGTACTATGTAACTTCAAATAAAATACTTTAGAGTGGAAAAATGATTCTTAATCATAAAATCTTTAAATAGTTGAAACATACAGATAAAAAATTAAAACATACTCAACAACAATAATATACAGCTGTAATAAAATCTTATAGATTGAAAAAACAATGTCCAAAACTAAGTCCAGACATAAATAGGAAAGTAGGATTGTATTATTCTCAGCAATTGAATTGGTTGTGTATTGATAGAAATTTATTTTCTATTGTTCTAGCTAGTCATGTCGTAGTGGTTACCAATAGAAGGGGTTTTTAATTTTAAAATAGAGAAAATCCACATGCATATGAAGTGCAGGGAAAACAAAGAAGCATGCAGCCTCTAGGCTTAGCCGTAGGAAGGGCAATATAAAATTATATTCTTTAATGTTGCATTTTAGTGCATTTGGAAGAAGTGTTTGTATTTATTTTGTAGGTAAGAATATTGTCTAGATACTACATAAAGATTTGAATAGAAAAGAAAATTGCAGAATTTGCATGTGCTAAGTTTGATAAATAATATGTTCATGTCCTCGTTCAATCTGAAGCAGTATGCACTTGGCTGGAAACATTTGTTGGCTTTTCTGAAGCTTCTTTAAAAATCTAGTTAATAAGAGAGGTCTAATTTTTTTTACAGTTAACATTGTTACCTAGATAGGTTTCAATCTTTAATAACTGATTCTATTGTAATAGATCTCAAATTTTGATATTATCTTGTTACTTTAAGGGGCCTAGAAATTGACGCTAGTTTTGTCCATGCTGAAATAGCACTCACTTGTTGCAATCGGTACATTGAAGCCTAAGTACCACACTTATCAATGGAATGGAAATTTGATTTTCACCTTTGTAAAATCTTTTCTTTAGTTTGAGTAGAAACATAGATAGTTGTTTCCTTGAAGGTGGAAGTTTTGAAAGATTGATAGATGTTAAATTGCTAAATTAGTTATCTGTTTCCCAATACTGTCAGCCATCACTCCACAGACCATTTCTATAACCTTCTACGTTCACTGTTTAACCCGTCCTTCATAAATATTCCGGCAATGTCTAAATCGTAAACTAAAACGCATATCTTACCAAGGGGAACACTTAGATTTTTTTCAAACTTTTTCAAACCTACCTTATATATTTTACGTTTTAGTTTACGATTTACTCAATACCGAAACTACCAAAATTGTTGAGATTGCTGATAGAACTGGAGAAAAATAAGATCGTTGTTTTTTGCAGAATAGAAAGGGGTTGTGTTTTCCACTTAGAGAACGGAATATCCATTAATGTGAAGATAAAAGGAAACCGTTGTGTGGGAACAAAACAGTGATGAAAAGAATTCATAAATCTTTGAAGACCAGTATAGACAAGAGGAGAAATCCAGATATGGGTAATTTATAGAGGAAATATATATCGAATGATAGCTTCACTATAGACCAGAGAGTTGGCTATATAATTAATTATGGATAGGTGAGGTAGTTGTTTGTGGATCATTATACTCATTCAGGATGGTTTTTGGTTGGAAGCTTGGTCTATGCTGACAGTACTGGTTATAGATAATTAATTTATAATTCTAACATCCTTCATAAATTAGTTATCAGATGATCCTCCATAATCTAGAAAAGATGGGTCTTGGCGTATAGCCTTGTTAGGTACCCATTTAAATAAATAAAAAATCGTTCTTCTAATGACTACCACATTGGGAAATTTGTTCCCCTTGTCATTATCACTTTGGGTTTTTAACGGGTTTACCCATAACTATTTGAGATTTCCCCCAACTGATACAATCACTTTAAATGTTACATTTACCTTAAAATTTTCACCCAAACAAGACATAATTTTGAATAGGGAATTTTGAATAAGAGGTACCCATTTAAAAACTTAGTTAGGTACCCATTTACAACACATAATTTTGGTTCCCCTTATCACTATCACTTTGGAAAATTTGTTCCCTTTGTCATTATCACTTTGGGTTTTTAACAGGTTCACCCATAACCATTTCAGATTTCCCTCAATTGATACAATCACTTTAAATGTTACATTTAATTTAAGTATAGAGGTTTTATGTGTCCAATAAGTGTTCGGGTAGGATGTGAGTGAATGTGTATGTATAAATGTGAAAGTTTATGTCTTTTCAAATTCTTGACAATATTTGGGAGGCTATTAAAAAAAGGTCAAGCGCAAATAGTGTACAATCACGAAGTCAAAGCATGTATTGTACCTGAGTAATTGTAAGGGGTGCATTATCGATTGTACTTGACATGGCAAAAGTCTGATGAACCATGTATCTAAAAAGGTTTCCTATACAAATGGTGAGTACAATGACTGGGTACCCATGTATCATGGTAGATGGATTTCTTTTTATATGAACCCACAAATTATGAATTTTGATGCAGGTACAAAAAGGAGAAAAGCCTAGAGTGATGATGGTTTCTCCATAATATTTATTAATTCTCATTAGACCAGTGCATACTTAGTTTGTGGTAATCTTGAAACCACTTGTTGAGAGATTCATTGTCATCATTAAACCACTTTCATGAGATAAAATCTTTTGGTGACTTAAAATTGCTTCGGATTGAATCGTTTAGGGGTAAACGGTGAAAACCCAAAGTGATTCTGATGAGGGAAGCAATATGAAAGATTGAATTTGCCTAGTTATTGTAAATGGGTACTTAACCGGACTTTAGGCTAGGACTCACCACTTCTAGATTATGGAGGAATATCTAAAACAATTAGATAATTAATTTATGGGGGAATGTTGAAATGGCTAAATTAATTATCTGTTGCCTAGTACTGTCGGCACAAACCAAATTTGGTTGACCAAGAACTATCTAGAACTCCACAGACCATTATTATAACCTTCCACGTTCATTGTTTCACCTGTCCTTCATAAATATGGCACCTAACTGTGATCTATAGTAGAGAATGAATTTAATATGTATTCCTCAATAAATTAATAGACTGGGCCTGTGATCAGCAGAGCCCATATTTGGGTTTCTCCTCTATGCCTGACTTTTAAACAATATACGATACAAAAATTCTTTAGCAAACAATTTTTTTCAACTTGACAACTTACAACATAATAATAAAACAATACAATTACAAAATATATAGAGGTTTGAAGAGCTTTCTACAAATTTAACAGACATCTCTAAGTAGAAAGAAGTTAATTAACAGATATTTTAATATTTGCCACTTCTTTACATCTTACTCCATAACTAATTAATTGTGAATAATATAATTTTAATTATTATATAATAAAAATATCTATTCATTAAAAAAATAATTGTGAGACAAATTACATGGTTCGAAAGTTTTTCCATTAGCAGCAAATGATAGATGAACAACTGACTCACAGAGTACACTTCCTGAGTTACATTTGGTTTCCTCAAAACTAGTTTTCCCTTGGTTCTTTTTTATAGTACTTCTTACAACTTTTATAGTTTAAAATTTTCTCACTTCTTAAGAAAAGACAGAAGTGTAAACAAGTATATCTGAACCGAAGTTGAATGACACTGGCAGGAACGAAATCTGGCTTAATACGTATTGCGCCAAATCTGGCACGAATACAAAGGGAAAATTGTTTTGCTAATACTCTTGGAGAAAATGCTACGGAAATAGGTGAAAGAAGAACAGAACTTCTTAATGCTCTCCTCCGCTAACAAGAGGGACTGATTGCTTCCTAACTCTGTCTCCTACTGGCGACCTGACCTGTTAGATAGTTTGACACATTTGATGAAATCAGTCCCAGGATTATCTTTCTCGGAAGGGCTCGATTTGTCAAAGATCATTGAAAACTACCATGCAACTTCTTATAAACTGTTTCATTCTCTGGAAACGTATTGTGGCAAACTTAAACCTAACCATAAAATCTTGAAACAATTGAAACATACAGAAAAAAATAAAATACAACAGACTAACGCTATACTGAACAGCAATAATATAGAGCTGTAATAAAATATTATCCACGCAAAAATCACTACCCAAAACGGAGTCCTGGGTATACAGAGGAGAGGAGAATTGTATTATTCTCAAAAAATTGAATTGGTTGTTTCTTGATAGAAACTTATTCTCTATTGTTTTAGCTAATCATACAGCGGCGGTTACCAGCAGAAGGGCCTTCTTTTTATTACGAACAGTTCTGTAATAGAAAAATCCACATGCATATGAAGCGCAGGGAAAAACTTAGAAGCATGCAGGCTATAGTCTTAGGCCTAGGAAGGACAATATAAAATTATATTTTGTAGTGTTGCATTTCAATTCATTTCGAAGAAACATTTATATTTATTTTATAAGTAACAATATTGTTTAGCTACTGCATAGTGATTTGAAAAGAAAAGTAAATTAGAGAACTTACATATTTGTTAATTTCAATAACTATCATGTTAATATCTTTCTTTAATCTGAATGGACAAAGCAGTATGCACTTTGGTGAAAACATTGTTGGCTGATGTGAAACATTTTTAAAAATCATGTTAATCTGAGAGGTCTTAAATTTTTTTTGAGTTAATAATGGTATCTTGATAGGGCTCAAACTTTTATTAACTAAACCAGTTATGATAGATCTCAAATTTTGATATGAGCTTCTTACTTTGATAGGTCTAAAATTGGCACTTATTTTGTCCATTGTGAAATAACATTCAATTGATGCAATCAGTACAAAAAAGAAGTCTGAATACCACACTAGTCACAAGATTTCTTCATTTAAAATTGATATATATACAAGATTCCCCTTTGGCATATGAGAGAAGAAAATGTCAAACAATGTGGTCTTTCTTATGGAATGATTGAATAAGAATCAACACCATTAACTTTGTAGGTATTTAAATAAAGGAAATACAATAGTAAAGATCAACATCATCATAATCATAATAAAATATATATGAAATACAATCAAATTTATTAGTGAAATCATTTTTATCTAATCAATAAAATTTGCATCATCAAAAACATTTCCAACATCACTTTCATTACCAATAACATTACCAACATCATTGTGAGAACCAATAGTAGCCTCAGTAACACTAAATATTGCCTCATTTGGAGCATTCGGATCAATCATTGTCATCGTATGGTGTCTTCCTATGACTTGTTTGAAAAAGGATTAGCAAAACGTAACAAAGATATTTTTCCTTTCTTGTTTAAACAACGAAAGAAATCATCACTCGTGTATTGATTGCATCTACGAGGATGTAGACAAAAGCAACTACTAGAAAGATGACCTTAAATCTAGAATGAGAATAGAGTTGGACATATTTGATTTAGTACATATTGATTTTGAATGCTTTAATTTTTTAACATCACAAGGATCACCACCAGATAAATATAGATTAAGCATGCCATTCCTTCATATGCTCCCTTGATATAAATTTATGGGTCTCGAGTATGTTAGAACTAAAGAACCAATAAAGACTTTGTAACCAAGCCCACATTCTCCCCTATATGTTTTCTAACATTCCGAAACTCTCACAGTGGATTTGGATGAAGTAAGCAAATTTGAGTCGGTAGATTTCTTCTTTTCTGACTTTGGTTTGGTGGCATTTTTTTGGTCATACGTTTAGACACAGCGTTTTGTCTTTGTTACACTATGCTATACTATCAATTCGTTTTGCTTGCTTCCTTTGTTAAAATATTCAAACAAGGCACACCTTACTTTATCCTATTTTTGTTGTGTGATTCAAAACTGATCTTCTAATCTATTGGGTTCTTTTATATACAATATAAAATGGTCACAAAAGGTTATAATGTATCTAACATTAAGATATTTATTTTGCTTCATCTATTGTGCTTACATGAATTTGTGCATCATGGATGCTAACAGCGTAGAATGTGAACCTGATTCTAACGAAATAAACAAATGTTATACCAATCAATTTTACTTTGCAAAATGATAAAAGAAATTGAGTTACCTTACTGTCAGATTCTTCAGTCATGGATGCCGAGTATAATTCGCGCATACTTCTGCCTTAAAATCCATAGAAGCATTAAAAACGATAGTAGATTCGAATTGCTACATATAGAATATACCGAATTGCTACAAGTGCGTCGCTAAATCTGAAAGCTATTGATCAAGATTACAAACAAAAGTTAAAATTCATTTTAATTTACTTCCACGAGACAATGCCCAGTTATTTTGAAGTCTGTGTAATACAGTCCCGAAAACAAATCCTCGAAATAATCTACACCTCATAGAATGCGCATGTCTCCTAAAATATCTTGTCTATTAAAACCATTATGTTCCATAGGTATTGCATATCACACTAATACATAATTATTTTGTTATTAAAAATCTCTTTAAAATATCTGATCTAAAGTGTTAACAGCGAAAAAAAAAATTGAATTAAACTTGCAGAAATAATATAGCATAGATATTTGGCGATGTGTAACGCCATTTGAAATATATTGCAAGGGATCTGAAAGTCTACAAATTCTCTTTCTAATGATATTTAAAATATTTATTGCAAAGATCTGAAAGTCTACAAACTCTCTTTCCAATGATATTTAAAATATTTATTCAATATCTATTTAGTCAAATTTTATGAGACTTTTGGATATGATATTGGATTTACTGCGATCACTTTGCAATTCTAGTTTTCAACTATTAAAGTTTTTTAGGGTTTTCATTAGGGTAGTCCTACCTTCCTCTCATTTTGCATTAACTATGGGAAATTGTATTTTCTTTTTTTAATGATTTCAGCCACTTTTGGCTCAGCAATTTTTCTTTACGCCAAAGTGTTGGTTGCAGCTGCAAATGGCTCCTTTGAGCAAGCGTCCCAGGAAATTCATCCCCAAAGTATTCCATGAGGTAAGTCCTCTTCTAACCCTGATGTAGTTTTTCCTTTGCTGTATTTTGGCAAGGCTTGTGAATGGTTAGAAAAATTCACTTTAATTGAATATTTTGTGGGTAGAGTTCCATCGAAAGATGTGCTTAAGGATTTGATCAGCAAATCTTGGATCCCTCATGGGGTACGCTTAGATGGTGTCCAAAATCTCACCAAAGGATTTTTCCTTTTCCATTTTCGGAACCCTTCCCATGTTGACGGTATTCTCAATCATGGCCCTTGGTTTGTTCACACTTTCATCCTTGTCTTTCAGCCCTAGTTGAGAGATTTCACTATCTTTGATGATAAATTTCTCAAAGTACCTGTTTGGGTTGAATTTCTTAGTTTTCCTTTTCCATGGTAGCCTTTCCTACAAAATATTCCTCAATCCCTAGGTAGGGTAGTTTTCATGAAACTAAAGCATTTCTTTCATGTTCGCTCTCATAAGAGGGTTTGTGTTAAAGTTGACCTTACACATAACTTAAGGGAGTCAATTAAAATTCAAGTTGGTGGGTGGTGTTTCACCTAAAAAGTAATGTATCCCAATTTACCCAACACTTTCTTTCATTGCCACTATGCAGATCATAAGATCATTGATTGCCCTTTGCTAGTCAACTGGCCTAGGACTCCTTCTAAGAAGCTACTTATTTCTTGAGCTTAGGAGGCTTCTAAAGATGATGCTACCGAGACTACTATGGTTTGTTAGGGGAAACAATCTATAGTTTCTCAACCTAAGAAAAATTCTTTGATTTTGTCACTCCCAAGAAAAGTCACAAAGGCAGTTTTAACCCCTTCATCTCAAGGGAAAATGGTACCCTCGACAATGACACGAACAATTTCTCATGCCATTTCTACATAATCCTTGGACTTTCAGCCACTTTTAGTTCCTCAATCGGGTCCTCATGATTCTTCAACCTCTTTGCATCATTGTTCTTGCAGCACTTCTAGACATGATTAACTCAAGAATGTTGGGTCATGAAAGAAGCTAATCTCTTTGTATTTCAAAAGTTACCTTTCGGTTTACTCCTTTAGCAATGATGGAAAATACCTTATGCTTGTACTTCACATATTCTTTGCATATTCCCCCTTAGCATATTCTTCCCCTTTGATACTAATTCCAAAGGTGCACTTACATCCTACCAAATATTACTTTGAAGTTTATCTTTTTTGACTCTAAGGATGTCTCCCATAACTTCTTCATATGATGCAATGCAACAATTCTCTCAAATAGATTAGACACTAGCTTCTCCGTACTCTCCAAGTTGCTCATGTTAGATATAGGAATTATCCATTCATTTTTCATCACATGTTTTTGCATGAAATATAATGTAGGGGATAAGAATGAGTGTGTCTCTAATATAGAAACCATTATGTTAACTTTGTCCTACTAGATTTTCTTCATCTTTTGAATTAATTTTTCTTGTTTCATAGCTCTGTTGCGGTGATGTATTTGACTCTGTTGCCCATTGGATAAGGCATTGGTCTATGAGAGAGTTAGGGTATTTCAAGGGTTCATTCAACCCAACATCAAACTCATTCAAATGAAATACTTTACCTTTCATGTTGGTAGTAGGTAGTAGGAGGTCCATTCTCATTTTTAGATTCATTCCATGCAAGTAGGACTAGTGCATGTGGTTATGGTTTCATTGGGGTACATGATAGCTATAGGAGTCTGAAAGCTATTCCATAATAATATATCTATAGGCCTTTTGTTTGTCATGAGGAGTCATGAGTGTGCAGATGAGGCAATACCTGCTTGAGTGATGTGGAGCTTGAAGAAGGAGGATGTTTTCATCCTCATCAATTGGCACTTTTTCCTATCAGACTTTGGAGTGGTGACTAACCATTTTCCTAATCATAGTGTGAATATGATTCCTGTCAGACTTTGGAGTGGTTACTAACCAATTTATCATCATAGTGTAAACCTAACAATGGGGGAAAAATTGGAAACCAACAAGGAGTTCTAATCATACAGGTGATGTTGGGTATGGCATGTGTATTAGCAAAGACCTATTTGGAGGATGACTTGGAACAGGTTTCAAGTAATTTGATGAGCGAGCTTGATTTATGGATCTAGATGATTAATTGATGTAATTATTATGCTGTAAAATTATAAGAGGTTTCATGTGCATCTTCTCCTGGGTCTATTTGTATTTTGTAAATAGGATTTATCCTATATAGGCTGATCCATATTTAATTATTGTAACTTGTATATAAGGATTGAATTCATTGGAAAATATGTAAGGAATATATTGAGAAATTGCATATGTGAGTTGTAGAGGAGAATGTGAGCTTAAGGCTACATTGGTTTCTATTTGGAAAACAATAGTTGTGCATTTGGACATAAGTTGGAGCTTGCTTGGTAGTGATTGAGTACAAGAAGTACTTTCAAATCATAATTGTTTTACTCTTGAAGTTGTGAGGTTTAGAGAACCTGAGGGTAGCTTAAAATCTCAAATATATTGATCAGGTTTATTTATAGTACACCCCTAATATGGTTATGGGCTCTAGCAAGGTTGGAACCTTAGTAGGGTCGATTCCTTAACAAGGATCACATTGTAAAAGGCTCTCAATAGGGTATTTCCTTTAACTAGGACCTACCTATTGTAATTCTCAGCTCCTAACAGGGTTTGAACTCTTAACAAGGCTATTATACTCATAGTGCAGATATTGTGGGTACCATCTCCACTATGATTTTTCCCTTAACAAGGTTTTCCTTGAGAACAAATCGTGGTGTTCATGTGTATGTGTATTATTGCTGCATTTACTTTTCAGCTTAGTTTTTTGGTGTTAACAATAAGTTTAAAGTATACATTATGGCATCAACTAATTCACCAAACCCCCCCCCCTCCTCTCAGATGATTAGGAAATTTTTATTCTAATATGAGGATCATAATATACATTATGTTAGATGTACTCTTGACTTGTATAATGCACCCCAAAAAAATCTATAATAAGTAACATCCACATTCAAAGTTACATCTTAGTTGATCAATTTCAGATCAAGTGATACTAGGATTTCATACACTTAAGAAACTATTTAGAAGTTAATTATTTTCCTTTATCTATTATTATTATTTTAAAATCTAAAATTCTTAAATTTCTATTTAGGAATGCAATCTCATGCAGGACAATAAAAAACATCAAGAAAAGTAACAAAATGAAGACTTTTAGCAATAAATTACTATTGGCAATCACTAGATATGGTAATATGTACAAGCATATATGATATTCTAAATTAATGATTTTTTCAACAAAAACCTATTTCAATGTTTTTTTGTCAAGTGCACACCCTAAATATATGTCTTCTTTTGTCTAAATTTTATGAATTTCTCTCACCATGTTCTTCTTGCAATGCGAACATGATAGAATTTTTAAATATCCATAATATTTATTCCATAATCATAAATCCTTATTTTGTTTTAAGCATCTTGATTTAAATGCAAACCAATATAACATAGAATGTTCTATTATTTCATGTAAGTGCTTGTTACAATATGACAACTAGTTGATTTGTGATATTGTTTTATATTAAGTCAAAAGAGAGGGAGGCATATTCCCTTAAATTAAGAATAACATTGTAAATAAAAAACACACCAACCCAACCTTTTGCTAGCAATAACTCGAAGGACAAAACCCTTTTCAATATATTTTCAAAATTTTAATAAAAAGATATAGTAGTAATACCTAATACCTAGATAACCACCAATACTCATAAAGTTGATACAATTCATCTTCACTATGGTATTAAAGACCTTAATTGTAGGAGAGTTTAAAGAGATTAAAAAAGATTCTAGTTTCCATATTAGACATAGAGGCTAATAAGTTTTATAATAAATTAATCACTAAACTATATCTTAACATAATAACAGTAAATCCTAAACTAATATCAATATTATCACCCCTACACAATGTCACACCTAAAGTAAACAATATGAAAAAACCTCAAAGAGAAACTCCTTCAAAATCATTATTCATTGGTAATCAACTCCCAATTTTTGGATAGCCAGATAAGGTTCGTAAGGCACTCCTTAAACACAATAACTAGGTTTCTCTTCTCAGCATGTTGTATCTATTCATTATTATGGCATTCTTTTTAGGGTATTTTTTCATTTATATTTTTCTAGAAACTATCTCCATTATCATCTAAACCTTATTATTCTATATGGAAAAATTCACATTGAATTGAAAACATGCCCCCTTTGTTTTCTAGTATTGAAAAAGAAAGAAACATTTTCCTGCAACCACTTCACTCTTCTTTGCACATTGTCAATTTCAGATTAAAATTAAATAATCTTATTCTCACTCTGAATAATGTTAGGGTCTAGAGGCTCAATATCCTATGAATATTTAGTATTATGAAGATGGGATGATAAAACTTTGTCTACGAATTCATCATATTTGTCATGGTCCACTAAGAGATCAATAGGCTCTCCCTTAAGCTCCTCTTTAAAATCCTCTTCATTTTCTTCATATGATAGTCATCCTTAGAGTTGTTAGAAGACTCATCTCCTTCCATATTATATTTAACATTAGTCTCTAGTTAATTTCCATTCATGATTTTTTTCCTTTTATTTCATTCTTTATAAGGAAGGCATAGTTCTACTTGTTGAAGCCCATGTCCAAATCAAGATCTTGATTCTTTACATCTTCTAATATTTCTTCCTCCTAATCCTTAATTTACACCGCTAGGATTTTACTTTGTGTCCCTCTTCCCATTTTTTTAACCTTAGAGGGACTAGGTTTGCAACTAGAAACCTTGCACTTCTAAAGTGTGGCTTTTAATTTAATCTAGCTTCCATGGGTTTTTCAGTAGTGGTAATTTTAGCTGCTTTTTTTTCTTCTTATGGTTATGGTTATAATTATCACAGATAGTATTTTTCTTAATGAATTTAGTTATAATAAAGATATGTGGATTTTCTTGTAGATTCTTATGTTCACGCTCTAGGAAAGAGATAAACTTACATCTGAAGGAGGACCTATGAAAGTAAAAGTGAAAAAACACAAACATTAGAATCCATTGAAGGGGATAAACCTCATTTATAAATATTGTTACAAAGGGAATTAAACAAGAAGAAAAGAATGTCAATTATTTTACCATGCATAATATGGTTCAGAATGGAGAAGTGATACCCATGAACCATTGTATATCTATCTTCCAATATAAAATATTTCATGACATGGTAGTTAATCATCACATAAGAGGGAAGGGGGAATAAGAGGGAATGATCATACCCTTTTTGCATGACTACTAGATTTCCACCTCTCACGTAAATAAAAATTGATGTAGGTTTCATAATCACAAAAAATATTCTTTTCCACTTTTTAATCTCCAAACTTTAGACTCATGGATTTTTCAATTAGTTATGGAGTCATCATGAATTTTATGCTCCCACTTTAAACAGTACCGCTATGCTAGGAGCTATAGAGTTTTGTGAAGAGAGTCCTATAGTAGTCACACATTATAATATAACAAGACATAAAATACTCTATAGTAAAGAAGTCCAAGAATTCAACATTTGGTAGGAGCTCCTTAAAATCTTTAGACTTTCATATTTTAAGGCCCCCACTCACTTTTAGCTTCATAGTATTAGACAAGGTATCATAGTTTTTTATTTGGCGAGAGCCACAAAATAGATCTTTTCTCAAACTAGAAACTTATTTTTCCCTATTAGCCTTCATTTAGAATAAAGTATATGTTAATATGATTTGGAACAATAGAGAGGGGGGGGGGGGGTGAATCAGTTGTTCTCAGGTCCTGATGTATAAAATAACTTTAAAAACTCTTCTTTAAATCAGATCAAGCAACCAAAAAAAAATAGGTCATCATTGATTCAATAATAGAAACATATAACTCAACAATCCACTACCCAGCTATATCTAACTTGTAAAACACATAAATGTTCAAACCCAAAACATTCACACAAGTATTGACACCAGGATTTATAGTGGAAACCCAATATGGGAAAAACTACTTTGTAACATGCTACTATTATTTTCACTCTTCTGAAGTGAGCTCGGTTAAAAGCCAACCCTATCAAAGGTTACAATACACACTATCAAGTGTAACCCGATTAAAGGATTTCAATCACCCTGTTAAAAGTGAGCTTGGTCAAAGGACTTACATACACTCCGTTAGAATGAAACCTTGTTCCAAGGATTTAACATATGTGTATCATCTTAAAATGGAAGCACTTCCATGTTAAGAGTGTTTATCCCTCTGAGTAAGTGGTTTAGGGTCATGATTGGCATCTTTGCATTCTCCCCTATCTTCCAGTTCTACTCTGCACTTAATTTCTTCATTCTAGGTGAAATTAGGGTTAAGATCTTAAGGACTTTCCTAATTTTCTCTCTTCCATGGCTCCATTTTCTAGGAAAGATTTTGAAATGAGACCTCGTAGTCCATCATCACATCATTCTGAGGATTTTCTATCTATTCTTGACAATGGGTCCTGTTCAGACATCAATTTCTAAGTTTCTAGCATCTCTGGGATCTCTGATGTAGAACCTGACAAAGTTAGGCTCTGAGGTCAAAGTCAACCTCAACCCTGACTAGGTCAGGGTCGACCTCGACCTTGACCTCTTCCCGTTAGGATTTCAAATTGTTATTTACCGGTAATTTAGCTTTTGGGAAAGTTATTTCTCCGCCTCTTGGTTGGCTGTTTAGGCCTCCGAAATGATAAAACCTTTAATGGTATTTAATCAAGGTATATTTTCTAAAGGTGAGGACCTAATTGGGATTTAATTCTTTAAGATGGCCCATCTAGAGGAGTGTGCCCTAGATCAGTATAAAAGGAGACCTTCCTCTCTCATTTTCACATCAATTTTTCTCATCTCATCCAAGCAATCAAGCTCTCAAGTTCTCAAGGTGATCAAGAAAGCATTAATTCAAGTATTCAAGTCTTCTTCTCCATCCAAGTTCTCCATTGAAGATCAAGGATTCAAGCATTCAAGCTATTGATAGGATTTGGCTCAAGCATTCAAGATCTATCATTCAAACCCTAGATCTGGCCACCATGGTGGTGTGATCTTCCTTCAAGATCCTTTGTTCATCTTCAAGATCCATATCATTATTTCCTCAAGGTGGATTTCAAGCATACAATCATGGAGGTTTGATGATGTTATGTTCAAGATTTCATATCAATATATTTGATTACATTCCAAATATATTAGCATATCTATAGAATTGCATAGCTTCATTTTTAGATTCATTTCTACTACTTGCTAGCATTCTCCTATTTCAATTTCAATATTAAGGTTGATTCCAAACTGGGGTTTGATGAAGGCAAACCCCCCAAACAAATAATAAAACCATTTTTCTTATAGGCACATGTGTGGAATCTCAGATCTAAGAGCAAATTTTGATACCCTTTTCAACAATCTTTCAGGACCTGCGAATAGAATCGGAATCGGACTTCAAATAAATAATGTGCTCTTTGACCTTTTAAAAGGTCAAAGTCGACCTATGCGAATTTGGAGAAAAGATTTATGGGTTTTGTCTTCCTCGACATTTCTAGTCCAAAACAAGTGATGAAATCTTCAAAAAGTTCATACAGAAGCCAGAATTCAGCATTTTCCAGATCTGCCCTAATTCAAGGTTAGTATTTGCACTTCAATTATTTCATATTTCAAGCTTAATCCAACTATAGGGAAGTATAGGGTTTCTCTCTCTTTTTCATATTCTTCATAGATTGATTCAATTGTGTATTAACCTCTTGGTTGATCAAATTGGATGTCTCCTTCGGGAATTTGGATTTAGGAGTGAATCTTACATTTTCCCCACACACATACAAAAATAGTGGTGATTCCAAATTACCACTATTCATTTTGGTGAACCCAACGTGAATACTCTCTTTCTTTTTGGTGTTAGATTTTTCTCTTGCATCTATACTTCAAAAATTGAAAAACATCTATATATTGAATAAAATCCAAAAACATATTTCTTGCATTTTTATTTATCATGAAGATTGCTAAGATGTTTTGGTGCATAATCATGTTTGTTATTACTCTTCTTCTAGCATCTATTTATAATGCATATGATGTTTATGAGGGTATTATTCATTTCATAACATTCATGACCCTTCACTTTTCTCTTGCTTATGCTTTTGTGAAGTTGACTGATACTAGTCTACCTACATTTAAAACTTTTCTTAGGGATTTATGGGGTAGCCTTATTCATCTTTTGGATTATGTGAAGAATGTGGTAGATGATACACCATCTCCTAATCTTCCTAATCTTTATCCTAGTCTTCAACCTAATCTTCCTATTATGATACCTGATTCTCCATCTATTAATCCTCGCTCTTCCTGTACTTATGATGGGATTCAACCTATAGTGCAAGATGTGGATGTGCAAGATTTCTTTGATTTACCTTCTCCTCCTAATCATGATGATCTTAAAGGAAAGTGTAAACAAACTTTTTCCAAACCTATTATCCCACCTTATAAAACTTTTACTCATGAACATGATAAACAATCACCTCCTATAGAAGCTTTGCATGATATGTACACTACTGGATATAATATGGTGAATAAACAACGATATAAAGGTTTAGGGTTAGGAGTTAATGAACATGGTATTAAATTTCCCATTAATATACCTCCTAAACTAGACATGTGTGGTATTGGAACTTCTAAATCTCAAGTCAAGTTAAGAGGTGTGGATCTTCATCCTCCCCTTAATTCTCATCTCTCTACATCTCTAATGGATAATCCTAACACTCATCAAGAAAATGCTAAAATAGTATATGTGGAGCTAATGAATTCTAAGAAGGAAAGATTTAGACCTATGCCTATTAATGCTTTGTATAAATTTAAATGTCCTTTCCATTATCGTAATACTCATTTGCTTGTCGATTGTAACAAATTCAAATTATATGTTAGCGATAGGGCTGCGCATGGTATTATACCTTTTTCTCGCGCTGTCTTACGTCTTCATAATTTTGATATAGGGGATTCCCCTCCATTAAAGCTGGAGTAAATGTTATTATCCTCTTGTCTCATAACTGGGGGGCAAGAGGCATAATTTTATCCAGTCTTTTAGGATCCATTAGGTCTTTTTCTTAAGATTTAATTTGTATTCTTTATGTTTCCTTCTTCCATAGTCTTGCATGATGTTTTTATGCATTCCTAGGAAATATATTTCTTCTTAGGAAATCTTTTCTAGGACATGCGTTTTGTAAAAATATCCCTTGTCTTTCATCCCTTGGGGGGCAAGGTTATTCCTTCTTTCTCTTTTTCTAGGGGAGCTTCTTTCCTTAGCTTAATGGTATTTGTTTATATTGCAATATTATTTCATTATATTGATAGATATTTTGACGATGGATAACCTTCTTACATGAGAAGTTGTTGTCCTAGGTTGTCACTTCTTCCCTACGTTGCAAATTATGTTCTTTATAAACTCTCACCCTTGCTTTAGTGTTAGAGTTATTTTCCTTCATTCCTAAGATTCATCTTGCTCTTCTTCATAGGGGGCTTGATGATTGAATCTTTGTTCCCACCTTTTGAAAGATGATATCTTATCTAAACGCACTCTTCTTTGATGGAGGTCTTGGTGATAAGATCTTTTTCATTGAGGGTGGTTTTCCATAAGTGACATATCCTTTTCATGATTATTTTTATTTTTGGATGTCAGGGTCAGTATCTCTCGCTAAGGATATACTATACATTGTTGTAAATAGGATATCTCCTTGCTTTGTGAAGTAGTTATCCTCTTACATCTTTGTTCCTACACTTGGGGGCAAAGATACCTTATCCTTCTTTTCTATCTTCAAACATTCACACATGGAGTCACAAATACGGGTTGTGAGTTTGGTAGAAGTACTTTAGCCTTGGAGGCTTGGTATGCTTTTCTATCTTATTCAAATCTATGCATTGTTATTTCATCTGGTATTCTCTTCTTTTCTAGGGATTCACCTCTTTCCTTGGTTAAGCAGTATCTATCTATTATGTGATATCCAATCATACATGAAAATTATGGTTTGCATTTGCAGACCTATGTCCTTTATGCAAACCTTATTTGTTGTTTGACATTGGGTTTCCATGGTTGATACATCTCTCACCTTGGAAAATGAAAAGTGTGCTATCCCTCATTAAGGGTTACTTTCTTTTCACTTCTTGCATGATATCTTTTACATTCATCCCTTCGATGGCCTCATAGGATTTGTGACCTTCTTCCCTTGGATTGGGTGTTGTCTATGGATAATGTCTTGATGCTGAAGAAGGCTTTATCCTTGTTCTTTCTTTCCTTAACATGACAAAATAGTATATTTTTTTCAATATTAAGGAGGGGGGCATATGCAGGGTCTCCCTTGTACTATAGTTTTTTATTTTTATATGCTAAATCGTGGAACGTAACACACATAAGTTGCTAAATCTTGAAAAGACATGCACCTATATGCTAAATTTTTCAAAGGTAATGCACATAAGTTGCTAAATCCTAGGAAGACACACATTTCATATTCATAGTGATATGAGAAGGTGGATCTATGGATATTCCAGAAGCCGTTAGAAGACACATTACAATTGCAAGCATAGTTTATGGGTGAACTTGTCAGGCTCTCCCTCGAAGGTAATTCATGGTAAGGTTGGCATCATACCGGGCAAGGTAATCACTTTCTCTTTTCTCTCTTTTTTCTTTCATGCTAGTAGGACTGGATCATGAAGCTATGTTGTCTATAGTGTTTCTCTTGTCTTTCTTATGTAATCATTTATGCTTTTATGATAGCTTTCCAAATATGATATTGGTATGAGAAATATTTCTTAGCAAGGTTTCTTATGCTAATTGATTTGGGTTGTTTTGTAATAACCCTTATTCTTTTGTATACTCTCATGTATGTATGTTGAGTTGGAATCCTTGGTTTGGGGGCTTGTGTCTTTAGCTAAGTGTTATTTTATCTCATTTTGAATCCACTAGGATCTCTTTTGTCTTCTCCTTTATGAAGAGTTTGCATTGAATCCATACTCTTGCTAAAGTGGGGGCTTAATGTATCATCTTAAAATGGAAGCACTTCCATGTTAAGAGTGCTTATCCCTCTAAGTAAGTCGTTTAGGGTCATGATGACATCTTTTCATTCTCCCTTGTCTTCCACTTCTACTCTGCACTTAATTTCTTCATTCTAGGTGAAATTAGGGTTAAGATCTTAAGGACTTTCCTAATTTTCTCTCTTCCATGGCTCTATTTTCTAGGTAGGCTTCATAAATGAGACCTCCTAGTCCATCATCACATCATTCTGAGGATTTTCTATCTATTCTTGACACTGGGTCCTGGTCAGACATCAATTTCTAAGTTTCTAGCATCTCTACGATCTATGTTGTAGAACCTAACAAAGGTAGGGTTTGAGGTCAAACTTGACCTTGGCCTTGACTAGGTCTAGGTCAACCTTGACCTTGACCTCTTCCCACTAGGATTTCAAATTGTCATTTGTCAATAATTTAGATTTCAGGAAAGTTATTTATCCGCCTTTGGGTTGGCTGTTTCGGGCTCTGAAATGGTAAATCCTTTAATGGTATTTAATCAAGGTATATTTTCTAAAGGTGAGGACCTAATTGGGATTTAATTCTTCAAGGTGGCCCATCTAGAGGAGTGTGCCCTAGATCACTATAAAAGGAGACCTTCCTCTCTCATTTTCACATCAAGTTTTCTCATCTCATCCAAGCAATCAAGCTCTCAAGTTTTGAAGGTGATCAAGAAAGCATTCATTCAAGTATTCAAGTCTTCTTCTCCATCCAAGTTCTCCATTGAAGATCAAGGATCCAAGCATTCAAGCTATTTAAGGGATTTGGCTCAAGCATTCAAGATCTATCATTCAAACCCTAGATCTAGCCACCATGGTGGTGTGATCTTCCTTCAAGATCATTTGTTCATCTTCAAGACCCATATTATTGTTTCCTCAAGGTGGATTTCAAGCATACAATCATGGAGGTTTGATGATGTTATGTTCAAGCTTTCATATCAATATATTTGCTTACATTCCACATACATTAGCATATCTATTGAATTGCATAGCTTCATTGTTAGATTCATTTCTACTACTTGCTAGCATTCTCCTATTTCAATTTCAATATTAAGGTTGATTCCAAACTAGGGTTTGACCAAGGCAAACCCCCCCCCCCCCCAAAAAAAAAAAAAAAAAAAACCATTTTTCTTGCAAGCACATGTGTGGAATCTCGGATCTGAGAGCGAATTTGGATACCCTTTTTGGAAATCTTTCAGGATCTACGAATAGAATCAGAATCGGACTTCAAATAATTAATGTGGCCTTTGACCTTTTAAAAGGTCAAAGTCGACCTATGTGAATTTGGAGAATAGATTTCTAGGTTTTGTCCACCTCAACATTTCCAGTCCAAAACAAGTAACAAAATCTTCAGAAAGTTCATACAGAAGCCAGAATTTAGCATTTTCTAGATCTGCTCTAATTCAAGGTTAGTATTTGCACTTCAATTATTTCATATTTCAAGCTTAATACAATTATAGGGAAGTATAGGGTTTCTCTCTCTTTTTCATATTATTCATAGATTGATTCAATTGTGTATTAACCTCTTGGTTGATCAAATTGGATCTCTCCTTTGTGAATTTGGATTTAGGAGTGAATCTTACATTTTCCCCACACACATACACAAATAGTGGTGATTCCAAATTACCACTATTCAATATGACTGTTAGGTCAACCTCTGTTAAAAGGATTTTAACTATTACTATGGCTAGAAAGTAGCAGTAGTATTAATATGAAAACATACAACTCACTTTTCAAAATATCAGATCTAATTCTATACATAAATGTTGGTTTACTGACTTTGAAACTTTTCCATCTCCACTTCTGGTCTTCTCGAAACTTTCCTTCAAGCAATCAACACACTTTTCCTTCAGCCTTATGTCTCATACAATCAATAAGACTTTACTATTATTTCAGCATCTCCTTCACCCATGCATTCACATACCTTGTGCTTTGGTTCCCTTAATACTTTCCTCTATTAGGTTATTTTTTTCTTTTGCCACTTAATCTCCTTCATAGATCAAGTAGGGTTAGGTCAAATATATTGAATCTACCTGATTCATGTTCTTTGTCTCCTCTTCTAGAATCATCTCAAATCTCATAAAGATTTACTCTAAAACATTTTACAAAGCATTAAATGCTTCTATACAATCAATAAATAAAGTCAACACATTTTACATAATCCAAGAATTCAATAATGCCGGCTCCAAATTTGAATTCTCTTCAAATATAAAATTGCTGATGCTCAGTCAATAGTATGATCATCCACTCGGTCTCCATGTAAAATTCTTGGTCACTACTAAAACTATTTCCTCAGTAAATACTGTCTTCCTCGACAATTTATTGATACTTGGTCGATACTAGATTTTTGTTCGGCATCCACTAAATCAGTTGATTCTTTCATAACTCAGCTTAAACATGATTTCTTCATTTTTGCTCGCTTAAGCCTACCAGTTTAGTCTTCAATCTTACTAAGATAAACAATACATTGTCTCATCATTGTACAACATAGTCAAGTACACTTTGTAGTATCAAGATAACTCAACCTTTCCTTAGGTTCTATTGTTACCAACCTTTATTTCCCTTCTCACCATAGATATAGTACTTTCCTAAGTAGCAAAAATCTTACCAGTTAAGGTTTGACATCAATGACAATACAATAATTATTTCAATTGTAGTTTCCAACAATCTACCTCTTTGGCATTGATGGCAGCACCATATGATATCACCTGAATAACACATGGATTACCAACCAATCCAAAAAAAAACTTATCTGACCATCAGAGAAAATTTTTAATATCCTTAGCTTCATTCTGATTTAGAATTTGTAAATCTCACTTCTGTGACTATCAGAAGTATCTGGATCTCCCTCTATCCTGATTTTTCATTTCAGTTCAATCTTGCTTACTTTCAGTGTCATGTGTTATAGTATTATTTCAGTTCAATCTCCCTCTTTGACAAAAATACCAAAGCAACAACTCAAACATACATCCAACAAATGTAGATATATATATTCAGCATAGTGTTTCTTCCTCTGTCATCTTGCTTATGACTGATTTGTTGTCTTTGCTTCTTCACAGCTCTAGGATAGTCCTAAAGTGTGACAATCTTCTGCATCAATGTGTCAAATGTTTTGTTGTAGCATATTTGATGAAGTGCTCCTAGCTTGGCTAGGCAGCCTCAGTTAGGGGAAGGACCCCTAATTGACTTCTCAGGTACTCATGAGCTTCTTTAGGTAAAGCTTTAGTGAATATATTTTCCAATTGTTCTTTCGTATTCACATATTCCATTGTGACTTCCTTGTCTTGTACCAATTCCCTCAAATAGTAATACTTGATTACTGTGTGTTTGGTCTTAGTGTGCATCACTAGATTTTTAGAAATGTTGATAGCACTTGTGTTGTCACAGAAAATAACAACAGGTTCATTGATTTCTTCTTTCATGCCTATCAACAACTATTTTATCCATATCAAATTTGAATAGTTTACTACAACAACAACATACTCGGCTTCAACAGTAGATTACAAAATGAAATTTTGTTTCTTGCTTGTCCAAGAGACTAATCTTTTTCCAAGAAAGAAAGTGCCACCACTAGTGCTTTTTCTATCATCTACATTTCCTGCCCAATCAGCATCATTATATACTCTAAGTTTGAATTTGTCATTCTTCTTATAGTATAACCCATAGTCAGTAGTTCCTTTCAAGTATCTCATGATTCTTTTCACTACCATCATGTGTGTTTCCTTAGGATTGGTAGAGAATCTTGCCACAATCCCAACAACTAATGCAATATCAGGTCTACTATGTACAACATACTATAATTTTCCAATCATGGATCTATACAAAGTCTAGTTAACTTTTGCAACATCATCTTTCTTAGATAACTTTTGTCTAGTAACCATAGGAGTTCCCACTGGTCTAGCATCTTCCATTCTAAAAGTTTTTAGTATTTCATTAACATACTTAGACTGTGTAATGAAAATACCTTTCTTCATCTGATATACTTGTAAACCAACAAAGAATTTGATCTCACCAAACATACTCATCTCAAATTTAGTTTTCATTTCATGTGAAAAACTTTTACATAATGCATCTTGTCCACCAAAAATAATGTCATCAACAAAAATTTTGGCCAACAAAATACCTCTACCTTCTTCATCTTTCATATATAGATTGCTTGTGTCATTTGTCCTGGATAATCCAATCTGTATCAGATAATTATGCAACAACTCATACCATGCTCTGGCAGCTTGTTTCAATCCATATAAATCTTTGTTCAATTTCCATACCATGTGTCTTCTATTTGGATGAATAAAATCTTCTGGTTGTTCTATGTAAAGTTCTTCTTCTAGTATACCATTTAAAAATGTAGACTTGACATCTATTTGATATACCTTGAAATATTTATAAGCAACATATGCAAGCAGAGTTCTTACTCCTTCGAATCTAGCTACAGGGGAAAATGTCTCCCCATAATCAATTCCTTCTTCTTGTGTGTAGCCTTTTCATACTAGTCTATCTTTTTTCCTAGTGATTTCACCTTTTTCATTCAACTTGTTTCAAAATACCCACTTTGTTCTTATAACATTCTTATATATAGGTCTCGGCACCAGATTCCAAGTTTCATTTTTCTCAATCTAGTCAATCTCTTCATTCATTGCTTGTATCTAGTCTTTATTTTCTAATGCCTCTATAGTTGTCTTAGGTTAAAATTCACATAGTAAGCATGTTGGATCTTTTGTCTTGCTTCTGGTCTAAATTCCAATGTCTGTATCTCCAATTATTTGTTCAGGCTTGTGATGTCTTCTTACATATTTTGCCAAAATAGGTTCAGCATTTTTCTCTTCTATTTCATTAGATTCCCCAACAAGATTGTCAGATTCAGCTTCTGAATACTCACCAACCTCTTCCTGATCCTTGACAACATTATCTTGTAGCTCGACATGTTCTTGTTCTCTCTCGGCATTTTCCTGACTCTCGGCAATATTTGTCTATCGCTCGACACTGCTTGCCTGAGACTCGGCATCAGGTGCAGGACTATTACCTGCCTCTTCTATTTCCTTAATATACACAAAAGATCTATAATCTTCTAGTTCTCTTTTGTTGTCGACTTCATTTCTTTTTGCATACTCATCAATTTTTACATTCACACTTTCGACAATTTTGTTAGTGTTATAGTTCAAACACTTATAAGCTTTACTTTTTGTGGAGTATCCTAGGAATATGCCTTCATCACTTTTAGCATCAAACTTTCCATTCCTATTGTCTTTCAATATGTAACACTTTCTTCCAAAGATTCTAAAGTATTTAACACTCAGTGCATGCCCATACCATAATTCATAGGGTGTCAGATTTGTACCTTTCTTGATCTATACCCAGTTAAGAGTGTAAACAATTGTACTTATAGATTCTTTCCAATATTTATGTGACACATTTTTTTCAATCAATAATGTCCTTGCACAGTCCAAAATAGATCTATTCCTTCTTTCTGCCACACCATTCTATGGAGGTGTCCTACGTGCAGATATCTGCCTTTTGATTCCTCAATTATTGCAAAATAGATTGAATTCATTTGATGTAAATTCTCCACCATAGTCAGATCTAAGACATTTCAGGTTCCTACATGTCTCCTTCTCAACCTTAGCCAAATACCACTTAAAATTTTGAAAAGCATCAGATTTTTCTTTTAGAAACATTACATACATCATCTCGATATGATCATCAACAAACAAGATAAAATATCTAGCACCACAATAACTTTGTATACCCATAGGTCCATAAAGGTCAGTATGAAACAAATCTAAAATGTGTTCAAAAGTAAAGGATTTTCTCTTGAAACTTGACTTAGTCATTTTTCCTAACTGACATTCTTTGCACATCATATTCTCAGGTTTCTTCAATCTAGGCAGGCCTCTTACTTTCTTCTTCTTACTTATCTCTACCAGATTGTCAAAGTTAACATGACATAGCCTCTTATGCCATAACCAAATGTCATCAAGTTGTGCAAACAAACATATTTCTTCAGATAGGTCAAGATAGAACAAATTACCTCTAGTCTGCTCACCACTTCCAATTAGTTCACCAGTAGCATCAAATATATTAGCGTTCTTGTGATGAAATTCCACTTGGTAACTAGTTCTATTGAGCTGAGCAACACTTAAAAATTATAATTCAATCCTTCAACCTAATAAGCATTTTCACAAGAGATCTTATCAGTTAGTTTAATCAATCCTTTTCCTCTAACAGGACATGGTGCATTATTACCAAATGTTACACTTTTACCTTTATAATGATGTAGGGTCTCAAACTTACTTTTTTCACCAGTCATGTGATGTGAACAACCACTGTCAATAATCCATTTATCATTCTTGTTCACATAGGAAATTAATGTAGTTTTCTCATCCTCATCAGATTCATCTTTCATTGCAACATAAACTACCTCAATTTCAAAATCATCACTATCAGTGTCAGTCTCTTCTTCAACAATGTAACATGATTTTTTACATTTTTCTTTGTAGTCTTTGTACCTTCAGTAGCCTTTGTCATCTCTTATATCGTTGTGTCTTCTATTTCTTTCTTCATCTTTATCCTTCTTGTCAGGACATCTAGCAGCTATATGACCGACCTTGTTACATGCAAAACATATAATAGGGAGTTTACCTTTGTATTTTCCTTTTCCTCTTCTCAGTCTTCTAGCCATAAGAGCTTCTAGATCTTCAAGATCTTCATCAAAAGTGTCACTATCACCCTCACTTTCACTTTCCTTTCACTGATGCATCTTTCCTTTTCCTTTTTAGGCTTGTTTAGGACTAACTATGACTTAAAAGTAGATTCAACATTTCCAATACTACCAACAGTGAAATTATCATATTTAGACAGTTCAAAAGCAGTCAGCTTGCCAATAAAACCTTCCAAAGTAAGCACATTTGCAGAGTTACATCTAGATTCTTGAATAGTTGAGATCTTAATAGCATATATAGGACACAGAGTTCTTAACACTTTTCCATTTATGGTCTTATCATCAATAGTTCCATTTGCTCCTCTAATAGCATTCACAAATTCTTTTATTCTACCACAATATTGTGAAATGTTTTCATCTTCATTCATTCTCATTTCATCAAACTTACCTCTAAGGCTCTTAGCTTTAGGTTTCAGTACATATAGATCACCACCATAGATCTTTGCAAGAGTGTCCCACATGTATTTAGTAGTTGTGTAGTCCTTAATGTCCTCAAATTTTGGATAGCTTAGGGCAAATGCAATTTCTAGCATTGCCTTATTGTGTTCTTGCTTAGCTCTCATCTCTTCGGCAGTCAAAGGTGCAATAGGTGTGACATAGTCATGCTCAATGTAGCATTTTGTAGAATCACCAATACCAACTAGATGCAGCTTCATCAAGCTTTGCCATGCAGGGAAATTTTCCTTATTCAGCTTTGGTACCTCCTTCTTATATATCTTGATCATTTGCTTCAAGTCCCTTTAAACTTGGTTTCTATAGACACCAATAAGCAACACAACTCTGATACCAATTGTTAATATGATTTAGAACAACAAAGAGGGGGGGTGAATCAATTGTTCTCAGGTCCTGATGTATAAAATAACTTTAAAAACTCTTCTTTAAATCAGATCAAGCAACCAAAATAAACTCGGTCATCACTAATTCAATAATAGAAACATATAACTCAACAGTCCACTACCTAGCTATATCTAACTTGTAAAACACAGAAATGTTCAAACTCAAAACATTCACACAAGTATTGACACTAGGATTTATAGTGGAAACCCAATATGGAAAAAACCACTTTGTAACATGCTACTATTATTTTCACTCTTCTGAAGTGAGCTCAGTTAAAAGCCAACCCTATCAAAGGTTACAATACACACTGTCAAGTGTGACCTGATTAAAGGATTTCAATCACCCTATCAAAAGTGAGCCTGGTCAAAGTGTTTGACTACAATTGATTTGAAATCTCATTGAAGGATCTGTGATTGCAAGATCACTGAGGAGTTTCTCATTAGATATGTAATATGATTAAATTAGTATTATGTTGTCATTCATGTCAACTAGTTTCACAACACTTATCTTGTAAGTTACTACACCGAGACATCTAAAGAATAATGGAAAAGAGATGAAGAATAGAGAAATCAACATGAGGAAAGATGTACATGACAGATGAGGATAAGGAATGCATTGAGTAACTTGTTGATGAGTCTATGACTTTATGATATTTACTTCATTATGTTGCATTCATATATAATGAAGTATAGAGCTGAAAGACACAAAGCAATGTTGTCTGTAAATGAATCATTTCTAGTATACATCGATAGAGTATAGTGTATACCAAATGTAGTATTAACTATGCAGTGTTCACTGACACATTCTTTGTTAACCGAGCATAACATAATGAATTAAATGATTAGTTTAGTTGATAAGATTGATGAGCTGGAAAGATTATAACATCAAGGTAATAGATAATGTTCATTACACAGATCAATGGTTGACAAAATTCAAAGAAGATCTAATGAAGCAAATTGAAACATGTTATTGACACAAGTACCAAGAATGTTTAAGCAGAAAAATCTATGAATGTGATTAAGCGGAAAAATCTGATGGTGGAGAAGAAAATGATTTACTCATCTATATAAGAGAATAAAATTTCTTTATGAAAGTGCCAGAAGAAAAGAAGAAGTTGCAGGATTATCGCTTGAATAAGGTTTTGATGCATTTTGATTATACTAGTTAGTAAGAACCGAGCTGTAGAGTAATTACCAAGCTATAGAGAGCAGTTACTGACGGATAGTAAGTTGATACAGTATTGAATCTAAAGTGAATTATTGATCAGAAGGATTTGTATGGACTAAATATTAATTTGTAATCTGCAATTGAAGTTTTCTTAAGGAAGGTCATTCTACTGTTACATATTTAACCATTGTATATAGTCTAAATCTCTTAACCAAGTGGACTCTAAAAGTCTTATGATGTATCATTCATAAAATGAACATTGTTATCCTATCAACCCCATAGTGAATGCTAGTTGGACGATAACTTCTAGTCTAAAATCCTCTAACAAGGTCACACCTGATAGTGTGTTTGTAACCTTTAATAGGGTTGGGTCTTAACCGATCTCACTTCAGAAGAGTGAACAATTTTGGGTTGCCCATCCCAGGTGGTTTTTCCCTTCACAGGGTTTCCACATTAAATCTCTTGTCTTATGTGTTGATTGTGATATTTGTCTGCTATCATACTTTGCATGTTACATATTAGATTTGATCGGTAAATAGTTATAAGTATTAGACTAGTAATCAGTAAAAGCACAGATAGTAAGAGTTATTATTGCTTACCGACAATCAAAAATTGAAGAAATTGTTTTGAATTATACATTTTGTTTTGGGACACTGGATAACTGATTCACCCCCCTCTCAGTTATTCTAACAATTGGTATCAGAGCTACCTTGCTTGGAATAGAGTTTTAAGGACTTAAGTATAAAGGTCTCAAGATGTATAAGAGGGATGTACCAAAACTAAATAAAGAGAAATTCATAGTATGGCAAAGCAGAATGAAGCTACACATATCTGGAATTGGGAACTTAGCACTAGATCTGATGCAAAATGGCTACATACAACCACCCACTGGTCCCCTAACTATTGATCAACTCAAGGATAAGCATGAACACAATGTTACTATGATGGAACTTGTTGCTTCCTATACCGACACTAAATTTGAAGATATCAAGACATGCACAATTGCCAAAGGAATGTGGGATAAATTAGCACAAATCTAGAGTGGAGATCTGAATGTCAAAAGAGCCCGAGCTGAAAGTTTGAGAGGCAGATTTGATGATATGAGAATGAAAGAAGGTGAGAATATTGTCCAATACTCAAATAGACTCAAAGAGGTGGTACATGCTATTAGAGCATCAGATGGAGTAATTGATGATGAAATAGTAATAAGCAAGATTCTCAAAACTTTGCTACCAGTTTATGCAATCAAGATTTTTGCAATTCATGAAACAAGAGCTACATCCAACCTCACTCTTGACACTTTGATTGGTAAACTTATAACCTTTGAATTAAACAATTTTGATAACAGTGTTGTTCCTTCTGTTGAATCCACTTTCATGTCTTCTCTGAAGATTGGAAAGTCTAGCAGGAATAGTAAGAATTGTGATAGTGATGACACTGTCGATGATGAACTTGATGAGCTTGAAGCACTTATGGCCAAAAGATTGCCCAAAGGAAAAGGAAGGTATAGAGCTAAGCTACCTTTAGCATGCTTCAATTGTAAAGAAGTCAGTCACATTGCTGCTAGATGTCTATAGAAGAAAGATGATGTTAGATCCAAAGACTGATCTGAAAGAAGCTATGGAAGAAGAGTCAACAAAGGTTACCAACACAACAAAAAAGATAATCGAGACAAAAAAGGAATAAAAAAGGTATGTTACATAGCCGAAGATATTGAAACTGAATCTAATTCTGATGATGATGTAGAAGTTGTATTTGTTGCTATGAAAGATGACTGAGAAGAGGAAGAGAAACATGAAGAGATAGCACTGATCTCTAAAGTAAGAAGAAATGATACATGGATCATCGACAGTGGCTGCACACATCATATGATCGGTGATGTAGAGAAGTTTGGTCATCTTGTTGAATATAATGGAGGATATGTGAGAATGGGAAATGATGCACCTTGTATGGTACGAGGTAAAGGCTCACTGATGATCAATGACATATTACAATGTGAAAATGCATATTGGGTAGATGGACTAAACTATAATCTGATAAGTGTGGCTCAGCTAAATAATTCAGGCTACCCACTGGCTTTTGAGAGAAAAAAGGTGAAGATTTATGATGATGGAGGAAGACTTCTCAGAACTGGTACACAATCCAAAGGTAATCTATTCTATCTTTATATAGATCATTCTTCTTGTTTGTTAATAAAGGATGAACATGCTTGGTTGTGGCACCAAAGGTTATGCCATGTGAAATTTGACAACATGATCAAGATTAGTAGAAAGAAATGAACTAGAGGATTTCCTAACTTGACAAAACCTGATCATGCCATGTGCCATGAATGTCAGAAAGGTAAGATGACTAAATCTAGTTTTAAAAGAAAGGACTATTCAACAAAGAAGATACTTGAATTGGTTCATACTGACCTATGTGGACCTATGAGAACTCATAGTTGTTCTAGTGATAGATATTTTATTTTTTTTGTTGATGATTACACTAGACTGATGACTGTTATGTTCTTAAAAGAGAAATCTGAAGCTTTCAAAATGTTTAAGTGGTATAAAGCTAAGTTAGAGAAAGAAACCAGCAAGGAAATAAAGTGCTTAAGATTTGATAGAGGAGGTGAATTTATCTCTGATGAATTTACTAAATTTTGCAATGAGCATAGAATCAAGAGGTGGGTATCTGCACTGAGGACACCTCAGCAAAATGGTATTGTTGAAAGAATGAATAGGTCTATAATTGACTATGCTAGAACATTGATGATATAGAAGAATGTTGCTTAGACATATTGGAGGGAAGCTATCATCACAACTATATATGTTCTTAATTGAGTACAACTGAAGGACTCCAACCGAACACCTTATGAATTATGGTTTGGACACAAACCTACTGTAAGTTATTTCATAATTTTTCGAAGTAAATGCTTTATCCTGAAAGATGAGAGAAATGGAAAATTTGATTCTAAAGGAGATGAAGGAATATTTCTCGGATATTCCACTACAAGTAAAGCATACAAATGTTTGAATAAGGCTACAAATAAGATTGTTGAAAGTACTAATGTTTGTGTTGATGAGTTTGATGACAAGTACACAAAGGAAAGTACAAAGGAACCAGAAGACTATAGTTGATTGACTTACATTGAACATCCAGAGTATCTACTGACATTGCAAGCTGTAACAACTAGTCAGTAGGGAAATAATGTAGTACAATAGGCACCACAAATTGATGAACATGAAGAAGTTGCCGAGAAAAGAAATGACCCTGAGCAGGATGAACAAGAAAGGAGGAATCAAGTTTTGGCTAGTTTTGTCAGGAGACATCATCTTGAAACATAAATCATTGGAGACAGACATGCTGGAATACAAACCAGAAGCAAAACAAGACAAGGTACATGTCTAATTTGTGAGTTTGAACCTAAAACTGTGAAAGTTGCATTAGAGAATGAAGAATGGGTTAATGCAATGAAGGAGGAAATAAAACAAATAGAAAATAACAAAACCTAGTCTTTAGTACCCCGACCAAAAGATAAGAATGTTATTGGTACTAAGTGGATATATATGAATAAATTGAATGAAAATGTTGAAGTCACAAGAAATAAAGCTAGATTATTATGCAAGGGATATGCATAGGAAGAAAGCATTGACTATGGTGAGACATTTGCACCTATTGCTATATTAGAAGGAGTTAGAATGCTACTTGCATATGATGCACATAAGAAATTCAAAGTCTATCAAATGGATGTGAAGTTAGCATTTTTGAATGGTATACTTGAAGAAGAAGTCTACATTGAACAACCTAAAGGATTTATTGATCCTAACAATAAAGATATGGTATGTAGATTACATAAAGCTTTATATGGACTAAAGCAAGCACCGAGAGCATGGTATGAAAGACTACATACTTACTCATTAAGTATTGGATTTGTTAGAACAAGTGAAAACAACAATCTATATGTGAAAGGTGATACTGATGATACTATTATCATTGCTAAAATTTTTGTTGATGATATTATCTTTGGTGGCTCAGATCTTGTTTTCAAGGCATTTTCTGATGAAATGCAAAAGGAATTTGAAATGTCTATGTTCGGAGAGATTAAGTTCTTTCTTAGACTACAAGTGATTCAATAGAGTGATGGCATTTTCATCACATAATCTAAATACATAAAGGAAGTACTGAAGACAGTTGGCATGGAAGATGCTAAACCTATAGGAACACTGATGGCTACTGGATGCAAATTGACAAAGGAGGATGAAACTACTGAGGTAAATCAGACACTTTACCGATCTATGATTGGTAAGTTAATGTACATAGTTCACAGTAGGCCAGATATAGCACATGTTGTGGGAATTTTTGCAAGATTTTCTGCTAACCCTAGAGAATCACACATGATAGCTACAAAAAGGATCTTAAGATACTTGAAGAAAATAGAAAATTATGGATTATGGTATTCTAAGGAAGGGAAGTTTGAACTGAAAGTTTACACCGATGCTGATTGGGCTGGAAATGTGGATGATAGAAAAAGCACCACCGGAGGAGCATTTTTCTTTGGTGAAAGACTTGTAACCTGGACAAGTAAAAAGTAGGCTTGTATTTCTCAGTCTATAGCTGAAGCAGAATATGTTGCTACTACTACTAAGTGTTCAAACATTGCATATATCAAACAAGTGTTGGAAGGAATGAATGAGGTAATCATTGACCCAGTGATTATATACTGCGACAACACTAGTGCTATTAATATTTCAAAGAATCCTATGATGCACTCCAAGACAAAGCATATATCTATTAAGTATCATTACTTAAGAGAAAAAGTGAAAGAGAAGTAAGTAAAGTTAGAATTTTTTACATTTAAAGAACAACTTGCAGATATTTTTACAAAGCCCCTACCAAAGGATACATTTGAATACTTGAGGACTAGACTTGGGGTCCATCCCTTGTCTATCAGTCACTAAGGTGATCTAGATGTTGCATCAACCAACTTTTATCAGAAGATCATTCATGTTGATGCAACATAGTTCACACTTTGAATCATGTTCAAGGTTGTGATTAAGTTTGAGAACTTGAACCGATGAGATATTGGTATACAGAGATACAGAGGAAGTACTGAACACCACAAAGAGTTACTTGGCTACTACAAAGCTGATTGTTTATTTGTTTCTTTGGCATTGCTGTCAAAGGGAGAGATAAACCATATGAAATGAAAAGGGGAGAGATAAAAAAAATATGAAAAGGAACAAGCAATGATGACAACTATCTAAGGGAGACACAATTTGAATGAGATAGAGTATTGAAGATTAGTTACAAAGAACAGAAGCAGAAACAAGAGAACTAAAAAGATCACAACTACAGAAAGGTAAAGTTGTATTATTTAATGTTGGATCAATAATGTAGTGATTAAACATATTAAGTCTATTCAACTTACAACATTTGTTCACAAAGTTGTAGAATGTATGTTTTTTATGTGTATGGTACATTTCATATTACTTGAGTTGCCATCAATGCCAAAGGGAGAGATTGTTGGACTAAAACTAATTTGGAATCTGATTGAAGGATCCATGATTTCAAGATCACTAAGGAGTTATTGATTAGATATGTAATATGATTAAATCAGTATTATGTTGTCATTGATGTCAACTAGTTCGACAAAACTTATCTGGTAAGTACTACACTGAGACATTTGAAGAAAAATGGAAAAGAGATGATGAATAGAGAAATCTACATGAGGAAAGATGTACATGATAGATGAGGATAAGGAACACATTGAGTAACTTGTTGATGAGTCTATGACTTTATGATATTGACTTCATTATGTTTCATTCATCTATAATGAAGTATAGAGATGAAAGACACAAAGTAGTGTTGTTGGTAAATGAAGCATTTCTAGCATACACCGACAAAGTATAGTGTATACCGACCATAGTATTAACCAAGCAGTGTTCACCAACACATTCTTTGTTAACCAAGCAGAACATAATGAATTAAATGATTAGTTTAGCAGATAAGATTGATGAGCTGGCAAGAGTATAACATCAAGGTAACAGATAATGTTTGTTACACAGATCAACGGCTAACAAAATTCAAAGAGTATCTAACGAAGTAGATTGAAATGTTTTATTAACACAAGTACACAAGTATCTATGAATGTGATTAAGCGGAAAAATCTGATGGTGGAGAAGAAAATGATTTACTCATCTATATAAGAGAACATAATTTCTTTATAAAAGTGCCGGAAGAAAAGAAGAAGTTGCAGGATTATCACGTGAATAAGGTTTTGATGCATTCTGATCATACTGGTTAGTAAGAACTGAGCTACAGAGCAATTACCAAGCTACAAAGAGCAGTTACCGATGGATAGTAAGTTGATACAGTATTGAATCTAAAGTGAATTATTGATCAGAAGGATTTGTATGGACTAAATATTAATTTGTAATCTGCAATTGAAGTTTTCTTAAGGAAGGTCATTCTACTGTTACATATTTAACCATTGTATACAGTCTAAATCTCTTAACCAAGTGGACTCTAAAAGTCTTATGATGTATCATTCATAAAATGAACATTGTTATCCTGTCAACCCCATAGTGAATGCTGGTTGGATGATAACTTCTAGTGTAAAATCCTCTAACAAGGTCACACCTGACAGTGTGTTTGTAACCTTTAACAGGGTTGGGTCTTAACTGACCTCACTTCAGAAGAGTGAACAATTTTGGGTTGCCGGTCCCAGGTGGTTTTTCCCTTCACAGGGTTTCCACGTTAAATCTCTTGTGTTATGTGTTGATTGTGATATTTTTCTACTATCATACTTTCCATGTTACATATTAGATTTGATCGGTAAATAGTTATAAGTATTAGACTGGTAATCAGTAAAAGCACATACAGTAAGAGTTATTATTGCTTACCGATGAGGAAAAATTGAAGAATTGTTTTGAATTATACATTTTGTTTTGGGACATTGGATAATTGATTCACCCCCCTCTCAGTTATTCTAACACAAAGGACTTACATACACTCCATTAGAATGCAACCTTGTTCAAAGGATTTAACATATGACTGTTAGGTCAACCCTTTTTAAAAGGATTTTGACTGTTACAATGGTTAGAAAGTAGTAGTAGTATTGATCTGAAAACATACAACACACTTCGCAAAATATCAGATCCAATTCCATACACAAATGCTGGTTTACTGACTTTGAAACTTTGCCATCTCCACTTCTGATCTACTCAAAACTTTCCTATAATCAATCACCACATTTTTCCTTCAGCCTTTTCACTTATATAGTCAATAAAACTTTACAGTTCTTCTAGCATCACGTTCACCCATGCATTCACATACCTAGTGCTTTGGTTCCCTTAATACTTTCCTCTATTAGGTTAACTTTTTCTTTTGCCACTTAATCTCCTTCATAGATCTTAGGGTTAAGTCAAATACATTGAATCTACCCGCTTCATGTTCTTTGTCTCCTCTTCTAGAATCATCTCAAATCTCATAAAGATTTACCATAAAATGTTTTACAAAGCATTAAATGCTTCTATACAATCAATAAATAAAGTCAACACATTTTACATAATCCAAGAATTCATCAATCTCGGCTCCAAATTTGAATTCTCTTCAAATATAAAATTGTTGATGCTCAGTCAATACTATGATCATCCACTCGGTCTCCATGTAAAATGCTCGGTCACTACTAAAACTGTTTCCTCGGCAAATACTATCTTCCTCGGCAATTTACTGATACTCGGTCAATACTAGATTTTTGCTCGACATCCACTAACTTGGTTGACTCTGTTATAACTCAGCTTAAACATGATTTCTTCATTTTTGCTTGGTTAAGCCTACCAGTTTAGTCTTCAATCTTACTAAGATAAACAATACATTGTTACATCATTGTACAACATAGTCAAGTAGACTTTGTAGTATCAAGATAACTCAACCTTTCCTTAGGTGCTATTGTTACCAACCTTTCTTTCCCTTCTCACCATAGATATAGTACTTTTGATGCAGGAGCATCCTAGGCGTAAGAGCAATCTTGCATCACCCAAAAAAAATTTTGGTTTTTGTATTCAATAAGGGCTATCTTGTGTAGAGTTGCTATTTATGGAAACTTGCTATTTTTAGTAAGCTAGTCTTACGATCTTGGAATGTTCTAATTTACATATAGAGGTTCATCTTAGTCATATCAGCCTACCAGGAAAGTTTCATGACTAGATCAGGTCTAGTTTTGAAGATATTGAAGATTTTCAGTATTGGTAGCAGGGTACAGAAACTTTGAACTCAGTTTTGAAGGCTTTAGAGGCTCCAGATGAGATTGAAAGTTTGGGTGATGGGTGCTTTGCATTGGTCAAGCCTGTAGAGTGCTTCGTGGCATTCCCAGAATGAGGTTATAATAGCCAATCGGGTCAATGGGTGATGACTTATGGTCTTCAAAAGTTGGGTCACCTGAAATGGCAGAAAATAATTTTTCTTCAAAATTTCTGTTTGGGTTTCAAAACTTATTTTGAGCCGACTTTGATGTAATAAATTGTAAAATAAAATAATTCTAAGTTTGGTCGGCCCTAAGGGCTAAATTTCTAGAACCTTCTCGGGCGGTAGAAATTGCCTATATAAAGAATGCCCGTAGTGTTGTCTAGGCAGTTCTGGGTAGTAGATCTAGGTATTGGTTCGAGGCTTTGTCCTATAGAATACTGTAAGGGAATGCCCATGTGGATTTGCATATTGTAACTCTGAAAGTTTGTAATTCCACATATGTGGAGATAATAAGAAGCCAATTTTCTGTTCTTGCATATTATTGTTGTTGTTTCTTTATTTCTGCTAGGTGATTGTGGTATTAAGGGGAACACCCTTCATCAAGTGGTATCAAAGTAGGAGTTCTTCAGTGTGTAAATAGATCGCCGACTGTGAGGCAGTTTGCACCAGGACCGTGGTTAGGGTTTCAACGCGCATTGTGAAAATGCCTCCATGAAGAGAATGTGGTGGAAGAGCTGGTGCTGTGACACCTGAGGTTAGAGAGCTGCAGAGACAAGTGCAAGCATTGCAAGAAGAGATTCATAAAGGAATGAATCTTAATGTCAAAGACGAAAGTGAGGATGAAGCCGAAGAAGAATATCAAGAAGGAGAAGCTGAAATTGTGAACCAGGAGGAAGAAAGACTTTTATGGGTGATTTCCAAGATTGGGAAAAGACCTAAGATTGAGGTTCCTACATTTTCTGGAAATTTTAACCCAGAGGAATTGATCGATTGGATCAATGAATGTGAGGAATATTTTGAGTATGAAGATGTTGAGGATCTTGATAGGGTCAAATTTGCGAAGGCCAGATTGAAAGGTCATACGAAGATCTGGTGGCAAGAAATTCAATTGGAGTGAAATAGAAGAGGGAAAGATAAAATCACAAGATGGGATTAGATGGTGGATAAATTGAAGCGACAGTTCATTCCTATTGATTATGAGCTTGACCTGCTAAAGAAAATGCAAAGTTTGAAGCAAACTGGAAGATCTGTTCAGGAGTATACAGAGGAGTTCTAGACTCCTCATCAGAACAGGCCATGCAGAAGCTAATAAGGAGAAAGTTGCTTGATACCTTAATGGGTTAAGGCCAAGCATTCAGGAGGAGTTGAATCTGGTTTGAATGAACAGTATTGAGGAGGCATATCAGTTTGCCCTAAAAGTAGAGAAAAAGTTGAACAAGAAGTTTGAGAGCAGAGAAAATGGAAGAGGTCATGGTGGAAGATCTGGTGGATGGTCATATGGTGGTCGAAATGAAGATTCAAAAAAGAAGGATGAGGCCAGTAGCAGTCAGAATCAGAGAAGAAATAATTCCAATCATTTTCAGGATCAGTGTAATAGAGATCAAAGAGGAAGAGGAAGAGGACAAGGATTTGGAAGAGGAGGCTTCCATGGAACATGTTTTCACTATGGAGAAGAAGGTCATAGGGCATTTGGATGTCCTCAGTGCCAAGGCAGAACAGAAAAGAGAAATGAAGACCAGGCCAGAGTTGCACATGTAGATGAAGATGCTAGATCATCAAATTCTGAAGATGCTAAAAGAGGAGAAACACTAATTAATATACAAGTCTTGCTGAGGGGTGAGAATGAACCTGAACAAAGGAGGAGCTTGTTTCGCACCAGGTGAAAGTGTGAGAGTAAATACTGTGATGTGATTATCGATAGTGGAAGCACTAACAATTGTTAGATTAGGTGAAAAACTAATCTCCCAAGAACACCTGCATGCATAAACCTGTCACATGGAAGAAGCAAAGAACAGAAAGCAAGAAAGTCATGGAAGCCAAAAAGCCAGAGACATCTTATGGACATGCAAAGAGCAATTTTATTCCAAGATTATCTAAAAAGAATGTACAAAGGGTTCAACCATATAGGTGAACAATAAAACCCTAAAGCTATAAAGCAAAAAAAAAAGCTAGGTTGCACATTATAATTAATAAATATATTAATTATAATGCACCTAAAAGATAGCTTAAGTAAATAGAGTAATAAATGACTTAATTAATTAAACCAAAGTGATTTAATTAATAAGCATAAAGTATGATTACTCTAACACCCCCCCTTAAGCGTAGCTCAAGAGGGAAGCTAACCTAGCATTATGGGTCCCAGCAAAAAGGCCTGATTAGGTACCCAAGTACAAGAAATAAACTAGATGAAGGAAACAAATCCTCCAATCTAGGGAATGTCCCAAAGAAAGGAACAAGAAAGAGCATGAAGCATCTCTGAAGCATGAAGCTGCAAACACTGTCAGAAGAATACTGCTGGAACCCCCACTGAAATAGTGCATGACCAAGTAGAGAAGACAAAGTCTGAAGAGCTGATCAATCAAAGAGGTGGCCTCCAAAAGCAGGAATGAATGAGTGTCTATATAGTAGATGATCCATCTCACCGAAATGCATAGGTTCCTAGCCATTGCATCCGCCTAGTACATAGGAACAAAAACTGAATACGTAGATCACTCAACCGAACCAAGGAAGCAATAGAGCCAACAGGTGAACCCCCCATAATGCTGAACAGGGAGAGGGGTGACAGGAACATTGAAATGCAATGCCAGAAACATCTGCAAGAAGAAGAATCAGGAACACCAACAGTGCAACAGAAGTACAAGCACAGGATAAAGGGCGGTGTCATAGACACACAACATGGGCTAATGTCATGGAAGGTACACTCACTTGACAAAGGTGGATGAGCACAAAAGGAAAAACATCATAACCCCCCATGGCACTTTATAACTGAGTGCGAGTACAAACAAACATAAGGTGTACAAGATCCCAGATATGCAAAAGTAGGCACTTTATCTCAGTACATTTACAGAAAAAAAAATGCAACAGAAGAGAAGCATACAACGCTCAGAAGTCAGAAAGAAGAGTGAGCCAGAAGAACAGAAGAAGAGATCCCAGGACCTGTAGAACCCAAGTAATCCGCCAGAGTGCGAAAGTGCAAAACTCAGAGGAGAGAAAACTTGGAGTAGAATATAGATAAAAGACCCCTGCAACTGAATAACTCACAGAACCAGCTTTCCAACGATATATGGTGAGCCCAAAAATGAGTCCAGATGAGCGAGATATGGCTCCCGGAAGGCAAAAAATAAACATCACCTTTGATAGAAAAAAACACTATCAAAATAGCAGATCCAAAAATTCTAACCTCTATAATCGGAAAGAGCTTGGAAAGATCTTTCCGACGATATAAAGAAGTCCAAAAAAGACCTCTGTATGCTCCAGATAGAGCAAAAATAGGGCGGGAGGGTTAGAAAGGCTCCACAAGAAGAATTTAGAGCCCCTGGGGCTAAAAAAATGAGCCCCTGGGCGCATGGCACGCGCAGGGGGCTGGAGCTAGAGCTCCTGGTCACCCATGTGACCGCCGCTAGGGCCCGCAAGGCTTAAAAACCCGTCGGGCGGCCGGCGGAGCGGTGGGCGGAGCGGGGCCGGCGGAGGAGGCCAGCGGGGCGGCAGAGGAGCCGGTGGTGGCTCTATAGCGGAGCGGTGGCCGCGGATGGATGCGGAGCCCGGGGGTGGCGCGGCCTGTGGTGGCAGAGTGGAGCGAGCGCGATGGCCGGTGATGGGGGCGGCGGCAGGGGCCGCGACAGCGCTTGCAGCTACTAGTGGCTCGGCGGAGGACGCGGGGTGGCGCTTGGGTGGCCGCTGGGTGGCACCCGGGAGGCCGCCCCTTAGTAAAAAAAAATTTAATTAATTTTTTTTGAAAATCGCCATCTCGATCTGCGTGCCAGGTCGTACTGCCTGGTACCTAAAAAATTTTGCCTCAGATTGCAAAAGTGTCCAAATTGGACAAATTTTATATAGATTCTGGCTATCTCAAACCTTCTGGACGCAATGGTGGCATCTGTTTTTGCTCAAAATACCCCCAAAAGAAACAAAAAATAACATCCTACTTTTGAATCACTTCAACAAAAACACGAACAGTGAGCAGCAAGATGGCTCTGATACCATGTTAGATTAGGTGAAAAACTAATCTCCCAAGAACACCTGCATGCATAAACCTGTCACATGGAAGAAGCAAAGAACAGAAAGCAAGAAAGTCATGGAGGCCAAAAAGCCAGAGACATCTTATGGACATGCAAAGAGCAATTGTATTCCAAGATTATCTAAAAAGAATGTACAAAGGGTTCAACCATATAGGTGAACAATAAAACCCTAAAGCTATAAAGCAAAAAATAAAGCTAGGTTGCACATTATAATTAATAAATATATTAATTATAATGCACCTAAAAGATAGCTTAAGTAAATAGAGTAATAAATGACTTAATTAATTAAACCAAAGTGATTTAATTAATAAGCATAAAGTATGATTACTCTAACAACAATTTGGTGTCAAAAGAGATGGTGACAAAGTTGAAGCTCAAGAGATAGAAACACCCACATCAATATCAGATTGCCTGGGTGCAGGATGACCACAAGGTCATGGTCAGTGAACAGTGCCTAGTAAAGTTCAAGATCAACGGGTACCAAGATGAGGTACTATGTGATATCATCTCTATGGATGCATGTCATATGTTGTTGGGTAGACCATGGTAGTTTGACAAATGTGCTGTACACGATGGTCGTGTGAATACCTATTCCCTGACAAAGGATGGAGTGCAACATAAGCTAAAGCCATTGAAGGAGACCGAAGAAAAGGTATGTGGTAATGCAAGAATAACATTTGTTGATGGAAGAAAATTCCTAGATGGTATGAGGCATGAGCATGTGTGTTTTTCTTTAATTCCAAAAGTTGGTAAAGAAGAAGTAGAGGATGTACATGTAGAGGTTGCAGATTTGTTGAATGAGTTTCAGGATATTGTATCTGATAATGTACCTGATGGATTATCAGTGGTAAGGAAGATCAGTCATCAGATGGATTTGATTCCAGGAGCCAGTTTTCGAAACAAGGCAGCACATAGAATGACACTAGCAGAAAGTGAAGAGTTGAATAGACAAGTACATGAGTTATTGCAAAAGGGGTTGATTCGAGAGAGTCAAAGTCTCTGTGCTGTACCAGTGGTATTAGCACCAAAGAAGAATGGAGAGTGGAGGATGTGAATAGATTCTAGAGCAATAAACAAGATCACAATCAAGTATAGGTTTCCATTGCCATGAATGGATGATATTATGGACTGTTTGAGTGGAGCTGTGTATTTCTCAAAGATAGATCTGAAGAGTGGATATCACCAGATTCAGATCAGAGAAGGAGATGAATGGAAGACTACCTTCAAGACAAAGGAATGACTGTATGAGTGGTTAGTCATGCCTTTTGGGCTAACCAATGCACCGAGCACTTTCATGCGGCTCATGAACGAGGTTCTGAAAGAATTTTTGGGTAAGTTTGTCATTGTTTACCTAGATGATATTTTGATTTTTAGCAAGACATTGGAGGAGCATATGATGCATATTCGTATGGTGTTTGAGAAGTTGAGAGATGAGAAATTATTGATTAATTTGAAGAAGTGCAGTTTTGTGAAGAAAGAGTTAGTGTATTTGAGATTTGTAGTTTTAGCAGAAGGTCTAAAAATGGACCCAGAGAAGGTACAGGCTATCCTTGAATGGCCTACTCCAAGGAGTGCTACTGAGGTAAGATCTTTTCATGGTTTGGCTAGCTTTTACAGAAAGTTTATCAGAAATTTTAGCAGTATTTGTGGACCCTTGATTGAAACAATGAGAGGGGATAGAAAAGAGTTTAAGTGGACTAATGGGGCAGAAAAAAGTTTTCAATTGTTGAAACAAAAAGTTACAAAACAACCTGTTTTAACACTTCCAGATTTTAATAAGGTGTTTCAAGTAGATTGTGATGCTAGTGGTACTGCAATAGGAGCTGTTATGAGCCAAGAAGGTAAACCTGTTACTTATTTTAGTGAGAAGTTAAATGATGCTAAGAGACAATATTCTATCTATGATCAGGAATTTTATGCTATAGTTCAGGCATTAAAGAAGTGGAGACATTATCTGCTTCCTAAGGAGTTTTTTTTGTATACAGATCATCAAGCTTTGCAATATTTGAATAGTCAAGGAAAGTTGAATCAGAGGCATTTGAAATGGGTTGAGTTTTTGTAGAGTTATACATTTATTTTGAAACATAGGGGTGGAAAGTCTAATAGGGTTGCGGATGCTCTTAGCAGGAGGCAACTATTACTGACATAGATGTAGATTTAGGTGGTTGGGTTCAAGGAACTCAAGAATTTGTATCCAGAGGATCCTGATTTTGGTGAAGCTTGGAAAGCTTGTACAGAACCTGTTACCCTAGACAGGATGAAATGGCTAGATTTTATCATCCAAGATGATATGCTATTCAGAGGGAGTCAGTTGTGCATTCCAAGAAGTTCTATGAGGGAGAATCTCATCAAAGAGAAGCATAGTGGAGGATTGGCTGGACATTTTGGTCATGATAAAACCCTTGCTTTGGTTGGTGAGAATTATTATTGGCCACAATTGCAGTAAGATGTGAAGAAGTTTGTACAGAGTTGTAGAGTATGTCAGATGGCAAAAGGAGTGAAGCAAAATACAGGGTTGTATCAGCCGTTACGTGTACCAGAGAAGCCTTGGGAGGATATCAGTATGGACTTTGTTCTTGGTTTACTGAAGACATAGCGGGGACATGATTCAATTTTTTTGCTGGTTGACAGATTTTTGAAGATGGCACATTTCATTCCCTGCAAGAAGACTAATGATGTTGTTCATGTAGCAGAATTGTTTTTCAGAGAAGTGGTGAGACTACATGGTTTGCCAAAGACCATAGTTTCAGATCGAGATACTAAGTTTGTTGGATATTTTTGGCGGAAATTGTGGAAGAAGTTGAAGATAGATTTGAGGTTCAGTTCATCACATCATCCATAGACTGATGGACAAACAGAGGTGGTGAATAGAAGTTTAGGAAATTTGCTGAGATGTTTGGTTGGAGATAAGCCAACAGGATGGGATTTGATTTTACCACAGGCAGAATTTGCATACAATAATTCTGTCAATAGGAGCACTGGTAAATCACCATTCTAGATTGTATATGGAAGTAGTCCAAGAAATGCATCTGAATTGAGAAAGATAGATAAAGGAGAAATAAGTAGTGCTGAAGCTGAGGATTTTGCAGACCACTTGAAGAACATCCATGAGGAGGTGAGGAAGCATATTACCAAGATGAATGCGTAGTACAAGGCTAAGGTGGATGCAAAAAGGAGGCATACAAAATTTTAGGTTGGAGATGAAGTCATGGTTCATTTGCGGAAGGAGCAGTTTCTTGTTGGTACATATAACAAGCTGAAAATGAAGAAGTTTGGACCATGTAAGATATTGAAGAAGCATGATTTAGGAAATGCATATGAGGTAGAATTGCCTAGTGAGCTGAATATTTTACCAGTGTTTAACATTTCAGATTTGACAGAGTATCACAAAGGAGGTGTTGAAGATGAGGTTGCAGCAACATAGTGGAGTATTCCAGCAACCAGTTCAGATATCAAGGAGATTGAAGACATACTGGATAGCCATGTTGCCAGAAGCACAAGGAACAGGACATATGAAGAATATTTGGTCAAATGGAAAGGACGATCTGTTGAAGATTCATCATGGCTAACAAAAGAGGAGGTTAACTGTCTTGGTTTTCCTCTACACACCTGAGTCATGACAGGGTCACTTCTCAAATTACCCCAGGTGTCTGATGCAGGAGCATCTTGGGTGTAAGAGCAATCTTGCATCACCCAAAAAGAATTTTGTTTTTTGTATTCAATAAGGGCTATCTTGTACAAAGTTGCTATTTATGGAAACTTGCCAATTTTAGTAAGTTGGTCTTACGATCTCAGAATGTTCTAATTTACATATGGAGGTTCATCTCAGTCATATTAGCCTGCCAGCAACGTTTCATGGCTAGATCAGGTCTAGTTTTGAAGATATTGAAGATTTTCGGTATTGGCATCAGGGTACAGAAACTTTGAACTCAGTTTTGAAGGCTTTAGAGGCTCTAGATGAGGTTGAAAATTTGGGTGACAAGCGCTTTGCGCTAGTCAAGCCTATAGAGTGCTTCGTGGCATTTCCAGAATGGGGTTATAATAGCCAATCAGGTCAACGGGTGATGACTTATGGTCTTCAGAAGTTGGGTCACCTGAAATGGCGGAAAACAATTTTTTTTCAAAATTTCTATTTGGGTTTCAAAACTCATTTTGAGCCGACTTTGATGTAATAAATTGTAAAATAAAATAATTCTAAGTTTGGTCGACTCTAAGGGCTAAATTTCTAGAACCTTCTCGGGCGGTGGAAATTGCCTATATAAAGAAGGCCCGTAGTGTTGTCTAGGCGGTTCTGGGTAGTAGATCTGGGTATTGGTTTGAGGCTTTGTCCTACAGAATATTGTAAGGGAATGCCCATGTGGCTTTGCATATTGTAACTCTGAAAGTTTGTAATTCCACATTTGTGGAGATAATAAGAAGCTAATTTTCTGTTCTTGCATATTATTGTTGTTGTTTCTCTATTTCTGTTAAGTGATTGTGGTATTAAGGGGAGAACCCTTCATCAACTTTCCTAAGTAGCAACAGTCTTACCAGATAAGGTTTGACATCAATGACAATACAATAATTGTTTCAATTGCAGTTTCCAACAGTATAGATTCTTCTTCATGAGTTTTATGTTAAATGAATCCTTACTAATAGCCACTTCTCAAAATTATGACTTGGCAACTTGTCAATGGTAGTTGTAGTATTAGTAAAAATAAAATCTAATCCTTTCCAATGACTTGTACTATTAATGACCTCATTCATACATATGCTAATATTTCAACTTTAATATATAGCCCGTATTATAATAATTATGTCTTACAACATTCTCAAGAGCCTAGTAATTCAAGATTTTCAAATCATACCCTAAAATTATTTCCTTCCACTTTCTATTAGAATTATTAAAAAAATTATTACCCAATAACCCTCTTCCCCATCTTATATTTTTTGAAGGAAAAGGTCAAAATAAAATGTGAAGAATTTCTATATAAATGCTATTTTCCATTAAGCCTTAAAAAAATTAATGTGTTAGGCCTCTTTCTTTTGCAATTGATCTTTACAATTTGGTGTCTGATTTCAAATTTGAAAATAATAAGGAGAAAAACTCCAACCTTTTTAAATCTCTAGACATTCACTATAATCTCAAAAGCTTCCTCAAAAATCCTAGGGGCCTAGGAGACAATCCCAAAGAGGTTAGATAACATGTCACTCTAAAATTTTAAAACCTTGTCCATATTTAGGATGTGTTCATAATGAACTAAGTTGTCATAGATTTATTTTTATTTACAATAATTTCCTTGATCCTTTTCAGGCATTAAAGGTAGGAAATGAATATCTAGTCTTTGGAGTTGAGCACATTGTTAGCCACTTAACTAACTACCTTGTTCCCTTCATGAAGATTCTACTAAAATTTTAATTATTAAAGCTCATAAGCATGTCCCTACATTAGTCTACTAAACTTATCAATTCACATGGACATTCAACTTCTCCATTTTGATGGTTCACTATCAACAAGAATTTTCTTTAGCCTCTAATGACACTGAACATAGGAAATGAATCTCTAGGATTTGGAGTTGAGCCCTTCATGATCCAAATCATCAACTACCTTGTTCCTTTCATGAATAGTCTACTGAACTTTTTATTGGTTAAATATCATAATAATTTATTTATAGTTATCTATTAAACTTATCAATTATCATGATCAACTGGCTTCCTTATTCAAATGGTCTACTATCAATTTGGATTCCATCTCAAGAATGATATTCTGATAATTCTTATTTTTAAGTGTTTTGATACATTTCCAAGCAGCAATAATTTTATCCCTATTTTTTATCCCACTCCCAAATTCCTTATTAACACTTAGTAAGATTACCTCTCCAATCTATAATAAATCCCTTATCACAAAAAACCCTTGGGTTCCCTTTGCAAAAACTATTAAAATTGTATTTAGCCTATTCAAATTAACTATAATTTATTTAGTCAATTCCCTCCTAAATAAATTGAGCCAATTGACATTGTTAAGGTTTTGGTTTATACCCTATTTTTAATTTATATTGGTAACCTGGAGAAGTAACATCCACATTTTCCTTAATTTGTTACTTTATAATTTCAATAGGACACCATTGTTTCTAGGTTGATCTCTAATTACTTTTTTTTTGCATTATTTTAGCACATTCCAAATTATAAATGGGGGAAACTCGAAGCTAGACATTCTAGATGATAGAATGATTAAAAGGACAATGGTTTCTATTGGTCACTGAAGTTATACATAGTGTAAGGAATAGTCCAAGTATATTAAATAATTTAGCAATCAACTGATATGAAGAGTTAATAGTATAAGAGAATTGGAGGAAAATATGATTAATACTTTCACAACTAAGAAGGAATATCTAGAGAATCTATTAACCAACATAAAAGCTTATTTAGTGATGTTGTCAATAGTATGAATTATACCATAATTAGTAGCCCACTAAAAGAAGTTAATATTAGGGAGGATATTTTGAATCCAACTGCATTTTTAGAATAGATTGTCAAAACCATATTTCTCTATGGCCCAATAGGTTGACTTGATTTAGAATGATCTTGACAAAATATATCTTGTTTATGTGAAGAGAAAATATAGTAGTCAGATAGATAGTGTTTTAAATTATTAATCTCTCTTAGTAGTCTTTTAAG